>OZ038486.1:131134111-131136611 GCA_964036315.1 Acanthosepion esculentum | reverse complement strand
TGACTCTGATGATGAACGATGACGTTCGAAAGTACTCGGTTGTCTTTTTGGAAAATATATATATATATCAATATAATTTTGAAATAAAAGTCTCATTCGAAAATATGAGAAAATACAAAAGAAAATCAGCAGGACTAGGTTGTCTTTGGCGTTTAATACTATGTGTTTAATATATATATATATATATATATATATATATATATATATGTATGTATGTATGAATAAAGGCAAAGGAAAACTAATCTTAACCGACGCGTTTCGTCCTCTTGTCGGAGTTAGCTCCTCCTTAATTCCCTAATTGTTGCGAGGGATCATTTTCCCTATACTATAAATAGTGGGCGACTTCTCGCCTCGTCCTCTTTTTCCTTCAGGCCTCGTGCCACATACCACCTCGCGTGGAGCTGTGGTAAATCCTCGTTTTGCATTTCTTCATTTCAGCGACTACAATGTAAGCTCTCTTAGAAAATCTTCGTCTTCCCATTTGTGGAAGACGCCGTGAACATTATACACAAATACACGTACGTACGAACATTCACTAAAATATGAACATTCACCAAAATACGAACATTCACCAAAGAAGAAACACAAATGTCCACACACACACACGCTAATGTCATTGTCTGTGTCCATTGTAAAATTGTTTTGTTTAATACATATATTTGTTTTATATATATATATATATATATATATATATATATATATATATATATATATATATATATCGGTCTTGTTTGTTTGTCTTCTTTATCTTCAGTTGGACTTAACTTGAGTCCGACTATTTTCTTGTAGTTGGACCTTTTAATATTCTACCAGGAGTTACCCACGTGTTTCTAATACAACAACACGTAAATACACACACGGTCTTCTACACTCTGTCAAGGCATATGTAAGGATTTTATTTTGAGACAAGTAATTACGTATCAGAACAAAAATTTTATTGGGTTGTCAAAACTTTTAGGGGTGTTCGTGTATATTCAACAGATTAGCGGAAAAGTCAGACAAGTACATAGACGTGAAAGTTGGTAGGGGTTTTTATTTTTATGTACAGGAGGTGATGGTAAATGATATTTCATTTTAACAAATATATTTACCAAATTTACCCAAACATATGTATGTATGTATGTATGTATGTTGCGGCATTCACCCTGGATCGGTTAAGCCGGCTCCTTCCAAGGAATTCACCGCGTCCGGAACGAAGGCCGACCAAGCACGGAAACGGAGTAACAAGGGAGTTTGAACTTCACACGCGGTCCCCACACCTCGCGTACTATCCCAGTGGAGGGAGGAATATGCTCTTACTTGCCGCAGAATTTCCACAGACAGGCAGGAGTAACCAAGAGGCCGCCGGATGCCGGTGCAGACGCCGAATGATTTTGAATTCAGAGTTGACCTTCTCCTAGACCAGTTGCCATCCAAGGCTATAGAACTCAGTCTGTCCTGCTATTTACCCATAGTTGGAGGGAGAAGAGGATTCACACCTTTCCCAAGGGTGTTAGCACGTAAGTGAATGTAACGGATTCGACTGGAATTCGAACTCGGCTCTACGATTCCTCAATCCGAACCGTTATCCACCGTGCCTCCTGTCCAGTACTAAAGAGTAAATTTATTCAATAAAATCGCCTTTGGTTTCAACGACAGCTTCCATACGACTTTGGAATCTCCTGCAACTCTTCTGATTGGTCTCCTTTTTTAAGTTGGTGAATGCTGCCATAATACTTGTCTTCATCTTTGGTGTTACAAGGCGTTTTGTTGGTCTCCCACTCAAATGTGCCCCTCACATAATAATTAAGGGGGGTTGCAGGCTGCGGAGTTAGGGGTGATGTGGTTGCAGGAATCGTCTGACTGCCATAACTGACTTCTCCTGTTTGTATCGCATGGTGCAGAGTCCTGTTGTCCGACATAGGGTCTTCCAACAGCCACCATCTTGACCCAGCACTGCCTCCTCAAGGCACTTGATGTAGGCCTCCGTATTGAGTCTGGGTCCTGTGGAAAGATGAATGGAGGCATAACATCGCCATCACCAGTGATCACTCCAAACGCTATAATCAGAATTGTAATAGAACCTACATATATAAAAGTGAATTTATTCATCTTTGTTCTTGAGAACTTACAACAAGAATAATATTTATTAGATTGTGAGAGCAGCTAAAAAAAAAAGATTTGTCATTGATATAAATGAAAAGCAACGAAACTGAAATGTTTACCTTTACGCTTTGTTTAATCGCAGTAAATATTATAAATATTTTCTTTTATTCTTTAGTCACACCAAAAAGAAACCATGAATATTGCCAAACCCCGCCCATTTTAAGTTGATATAAGCAAATTTTATATCCATTTGGAAAATGGTGCTTATTTGAAATTAAAAAGATAATTTTTTTCCTTATTATAGGGAGGAACTTATTCTACATGGGAAGTACTTAGTTAAAATTACTTCTTGATGGAGGAGTGCTTATTCAAGGGTGAGAATTTACTCAAGGAAATATGGTAAATAGCATCTCAC
>OZ038486.1:131129111-131131611 GCA_964036315.1 Acanthosepion esculentum | reverse complement strand
TATGAAGTCATATATTCAAACAGAATTATTCACAGAATGTAAAAGACACCGTAAGAATCACTGCAATATTTAACAAAACCGACTTTACAATATAAATTACAATACTAAATAAATTTTAAACTAAATATCCACACTGCGTTACCGTTTAAATTTGAATTCTCTGATTCAACGGAATTTCATTGGTTGAACCAGTTACTTCTCTATTTCCATTGCCTTTCCCCTCTTTTTTGTCTTAAACTGAATTTCATTGATTTATTTCGTATCAACAGCTTTCTATCTTTTATCTCCTTGACTTTCCTCTTCTTACGAATCTGTCTCTCCTTTTTGTCTTTTCTGTTGATAATATCGTTAATTTCCATACGCTTTCTCCTGACTTTCTTTTCTTTTTCTATTTCTTTTTTCTCTTCTTTTTCTTTCTCTTTTCTTTTTTTCTTTCCTTTAATTTCTCATCTTCTTTCCTTTCTCCTTATATAAATCCTTTTTTATGCAAATTTTCCAAACACGGAAAGTGAAGCAGTGTATTATTAATCGTAATTTTAAATAAAATCGTTTAGTACCATCTTTGTTGGCCACCTGAAGAAACGTACAATTTTATAGTGGATATTTAAATGTTCTAATGTAACAGTGCATAATAAATATTTATTACTCTAATTTTGTATTGAGCCCTTGTTTAAATTCATGTTTTGAACGTTGAAATTTTATTCTACCTACTGTTACATTTGTATATATATATATATATATATATATATATATATATATATATATTCCTTTTTCTTTTCCCATATCATTTCCGTTGAGTTGACCGATTAAACAGATCAATGTCTGATCTTTACCTCCTCCTTCTTCAATATTAAGTATTATAATAAAAAGAAATATAAAAATAACTTTTAAAACTCACCCTTCCCTCTCCAAATTCGACTATATCTCTCACACCATTCCTCACCACCTTCTATGTCAACTTATATAAGTTTAATACTGCCCGTCAAAAGTGTAAATTTTAAATTCATTTTTCGTTTCACCTTTTGAAAGGGAAATCTGAAGATCCAGAGAAAAATAAAATTCTCTGGTGAAATAAATTATTACAAATGGAGCCTTAAAGTGGTCTGTTTTTCTTTAAATTTAATTATATATATATATATATATATATATATATATATATATATATATATAATGGACTCTCCCGTCGGTTTCGACGTATGAGGATCTGAAAGCTTAGTAGATTCAGTTATGAAATTTTGTGCGATAATCTTAAGTAGCATTTAAGACCCGCTAGCGATTTACAAAGGAGGCCACATATGGAGCAAGAGTGAGGATTGTGAGATAAGATCACTGTTAGATTGGCTGACGTTTTAGATCTTGCTCTCGCTTCTTGAATATGATTCGGACAAGCAGATTGAAAACTGCTGAGTCCACTAAAACAAGTTGATCTCCATTCTACCCGCTCCAAGGCTAAGCGCTCAAGGATGTTATGTGGTATATTGACAGCTGACAAGTTGCTTTTCAGCTTCTCTTTGTCTCTTAGCCATGGGCGTCCTACATTCCTGTAGCCCTGATCTAACTGGCTGTACGTTAGTATCTTGGGTATCCTGTCATCAGACATTCTCAAGACATGACCAATCCACCGTAACTGAGACTGTATGAGAAAAGTCTCGATTCCTCCAATATTACATCTGTTAATGTTTTAATAAAGTTCCGTTTTTTATAATATTTTACGTATTTCTAATTTTAGAATGAGTTATTACATATCTTGATCATGTTTTTGTTTTATTTTTGTTTGAATACTTTTAGTTGTTGTGATCATTAACTGGAACTAAATATTGTTTTAAAGCTTTGTTAGCTACGTTCTGGTATTTTTTGAAACATTAGTGACACCGTGTATAGAACAAATAAACTTTGTTGATTGAATTTAATAAAACACCTTTTAAAATGAATTCTTACTGCCTAATGGATAGAACTGCAGACGCCTGCTCAGCTACATTTGCATTTGTGCAACAGCCATTTTTTGTGTGTTCAACAGTCATACTGCAAATATGCTGAGAAGACCTTAGTTATAGTGTCTTGGAGATAGGGCATAATCTGTCCTGATCAGTAGTTTGAACAATGACTAGTAACTTTCACAATGATCGATACCTTCCACACACACACACACACACACACACACACACACACACACACACACACACACACACACATTTATACATGGTGTATAAGTTATTTGTGGATACATTGAAGGCCGTAAGAAAAACAACCACATCTTACAAACAACTAAATTTATTGATTCAAAACGTAGTACACAGATGCAGTAATGGCCGGATTACATGTTTATTTGAAGAAACCACTTTCAACCACAATAATGGATTAAATATCAGAATTGTTAATATACAAGAATCACACGATCTGTATTCTACAATGCACCATGTACATTTAGGTCTGGTGAGTTACATATATATATATATATATAAGGACAACTCTGAATTCAAAATCTGCTACGGGTCGTTTG
>OZ038486.1:131119111-131126611 GCA_964036315.1 Acanthosepion esculentum | reverse complement strand
TGAAAATCTCTGGGATTGTAAAACAAACTTCATTATGGCAAACACCCAACCCATTACTCTTCGGGGTCAAAGGCCAAGAAACAACAAACCAGCAAGGATGAACTTCCAGGAAAGGTTGTTATTAGGAAAAACAAGAGTTAAATTGAACCTTCCGAAGACAATGACATGTTTGACGAATTTTGAAGAGCAACAACCAAGTGGTGTCACTTATAAGGACTTGAAAATTTTACCACTGCCCTCAACGAAACAAAGCTGCGCAATGGCAGATTCACATTTTGCACAGAGAATATTGGGGCCAGGAAGATTTATGGTTAAAAATCATTGGAAACCTGGTTTGTCACATATGAAAATCACTTGACAAGAAAGAAAGAAAAAAGTTTGTTTTTTTATTTTTTATTTCCTGCAATGAATACTATGAATCCAGACTTTTTTTTCTTTTTATTAAATGTTCGACCAATACAAGCCCCAAAAGCCACTCAACGTAGAGGGTAGATAAGGTTTTTGTATAGACGTAGGAAGGGAAAGGGGAGAATAAGTGCTAATTATGAAGATACATATGATAGATAACGCTTGACTCTAGACATGAAGAGTTTAAGATTGAAGTGTTCGAAAAAGTATCCGCTAGGGAGACTGTTGCATAAAGCAGCATATCTTGGGAAGAAGCTGTTCAAATTGAACATCCTTCTTACGGAAGGAATACGAAGGGAATGAGGATGGTTTGCTGCTGTGTACGTGGCATGCCGGGTCTTAGTTGTAAAGGTCTGAACTGGTAGCATTAGGGAATTTAACGCATCAGAACATTTTCCATAGAAATAGTGATTGAGTAGCAAGGGGTTTGTGATGTTGCATCCATGGGAGAGGGGTGGTAGGGTGGAAAATAAGTCATCACCTACAAGGCCGCATAAACGCTTTTTAAATCTCTCGAGGCTGGAAAGAGAGAACTGGACAGCTCCAGCACAGATTTGGCACCAATACTCCACTTTTAGTCTGTGTATCTTTTAAAAATAGAGCATAGAAAGTGGAGTCAGGTACTTTTTGGAGTGGTATAAGGACCTTTCTATTTTTCCAGTGTCTTAGAGATTTATTATATATATATATATATATATATATATATATATATATATATATATATATATATATATATATATATATATATATTCAACTTGAAGTCTGGAGTGAACATAAGTGCCTAAAAGTTCTTTTGGACCTTGTGGAAGAAAGTATGAAATATTAGATTAAATATTAAGTCTCTAATATTAGATCATTGCAAACCTAATATTAAATCATTAAATATTAGATTAAATATTAAGTCCCTAATATTAGATCTTTGCAAACCTAATATTAGATCATTAAATATTAAGTCCCTAATATTAGATCATTGCAAACCTAATATTAGATCATTAAATATTAGATTAAATTTTAAGTCCCTAATATTAGCTCATTGCAAAAGTTCGTGCCCGATTAAAAAAATTTTTTTAAATTAAAAAAAATTAAACATGCTCAAAAGCAAAAATATTTATTAGTCAAGTACATAATCTCCATTATTTTTAACAACTGTCTCCCATCGTTCTACAAGCTTGTTGATGTCATTTTCGTAGAAAATTTCGACTTACTCTACACTCAAGTCTTTTGTCATTTAAATTGTTCTGTAGAGACCACAACAAAAGAAAATCCAAAGGGGCCAAGTCAGGAGAATATGGTGAGTGCTGGCGGTTTTCTCATTTCAACACTTTAAGCTTCTCTAAGATCTGTTTTACAACATGCAGTCTTGTGTAGTCGTAGTGGGAAATGACACCTTTTCGATTTGCCAAATTCGGCTGTTTTTCTTGAAGCCAAGTCTCTTCAAATGGAGAAAGGCATTTGGGATATCGATTTTCAAACTCTTAGAAATTGAAATCCTCGGTTTATTCTCCACGATGACGAGCAAAGCGTCTTCATCGATGTCGGAAGGCCCCCACCTCCAGAACGTACTTGATCGCTTAAACTTAAAATCACCCTGACGAAATCTGCCAAACCATTTTTGACCGTCTGAAGAGCTGGAATAAACCTTCTGAATGTTTTTGCCACAGTTCCGACGCTTCATTCTTTCCGAATTTCATTGAGCATAATATGGCGAAAGTGCAGTTTTTCTTCGTCCATTTTTAAGGCATTCATCTGTGGAGAAAACATCAGCATTCAACAAAGTCTGACTTGCAACTGAACGATGCAAGGTTTCAATTTAGGACATAACCAGAATTCGGCACCAAAACTAACACCAGCGTTAAATTGCGGTCATTTTATATGAACAATGATTAAAAACCATTCACAAACTTTTGCAATGGTCTGATAGCTAGTTGTATAAACACTGTATGTAAAAAAACGATAGCAAACAACTTGGAATAATTTTGTTTATTCATTTGATATGGGAAATGAGAAGTGACGAGTTATAAGCTTAACATTAAATTATTTGTTTAATTTTCACTAGTCTTTTAATGTAAAAGTGGAATACATTCTTGGAGAATATTTTTAATGTATATCGGACATTGGTATGTTTTCTTCATAAGGAAGAATGCACTAATTCAAGAAATCTTTTTTTGTAAAAGAAACCTCAGCCATTTTCACAACAAAGACCGTATGCATAACCATCTGCTTCAGACATAAAAAAATGTCTTTTTTTTTCTTTGAAGAAAAAATGTTTTCAATAATTAAAAAATTAAAACTTGGTATAAAATTGCCACTGATGGCAGCGTGATCAACACGCAGCTATGTGTGATTTGTCTTTAATTTATTTGACTATACAAAAAATAGTTTTAAAAGAAAAATATCTTTCTTGAAAAAAATATTATGAATGTTTCCTGTTTCTAAAGCAAAAGATATTTGCATGTATGATCTTCCATAATGAAAATTATCAATAGCTTAAAATGCTGAAAACACTACCTTCAATGAAAGGTTAAAAATTTCAAAAGACATTGTACTTAATCATTGTTTATATATGTGGTTGTGTACGAGACACTGTGAGTGAACAAGTGAGAATGAAACGAAATTAAATTTTAATAACATTATTTTTCTCATGAAATTAAGAATACCATTCAGACAACCAAAAGGGTCACATGCAGCCCGTGGTTCAGATTTGACTGTTCTAGAGAAATGTGTTTCTATTCATTTTAAATAAAGTTTGAAATAGAATTGAAGAATATTTTTTTACCCATTTTAACATACTGTGGAGAGAATTTTTTCGTTTGCAATTTTTTAATACCATTATTATATCCAGAATAATATCCTCTTCTTTTATAGCAAAATGACCAACAATACATTTTATCTGTAGTTAAAGACGTACAATTGCGTTCAAAATATAATTAAGCACTCGGTACAATTTAAATAGAACAGATGCGTGTTTAGTGGATCTGATATTGGCACGGACAGTAGAATGGGAAAGCTGAGTTCAGTTTCACTTTTGCACAATAGCCTTTTCTACTCCACTTATACATTAAATAACAGTGTAAACTGGGCTCTTTAGTTTTGAGTGGCAACCAATCTAAGAGAATAAATGCTCTGATATCCAAAACATGGAGCAGGCATCGGGAAACCACTCCACGATCTTTCCTCAAAAAGTCATGATAATTTACATATATTAAAGAAAAAGAAATTGTGGAAAGCCATGATCACCTATGTCCTGAAGTTTAAAATTCTTTTACCAAAAATAGAATAGTATCATTAGGTTTTGAACAAATTAAGCAAGAATTTTAAGAATGATTCTTGAATTCCACAAGGATTTATTTTTAATAAAATTGTTCTTAATAACATTCCTGATTATAATAATGACAATATAAGTCTTAAGTGACTATGACATTGTCATTTAATAAAATCAAGGAAAATACATCACAACAGTGAAATGAATGGTGGTTATATTGAACAGGATTCAAATGAAACCAGTTGTTATTAAAGAAACTTAATAGGGAGACATTGAATGTCTTGTCATAGAATAATCATTATCAAACTGATTTTCTTGATCACTAATTTCTTCAATCATCTTTTGATCAACAGGCACCTGACGAAGACCGTAGGGTACCACAACCGAAACGTTGTGATAAATGCAACAAAGATGAAGACACTAATCTGAATATAAAAATGTAAATTATGATAACACCTTATCCCAAAATTATTTCATTATTCAGTTGCTCAAAAATCTCTGAATTCGTTTTTGTTCAAATTCAAATTGGGTTATTGCTATACAATGGTGGACTGGAAAGTCCATCGGCTGACCGTGAACCTTTCAGTCCAGTTTCATTTGTTACTGACAAAAATTCTAGACATTGATTTCTTTGAAAAATAAAACATGAGTACAATTCATTAAGTTTGTATTTCAACATGAAATTTGATCATCAATTTTTTTTTTCAAAAGTGAGAATTTAATGCCAAAGAATTAATAAAAATGACAATTATTCCACTCCATGTATCTATTCAAATGTGGAACAAACTGATCGGGAAAAAATTAAGTTTAAAGTCCTTTATAAATGAGTGCTAAAACATCAGCAGTTTTATTAGCAGCCTCAAAAGAGCAAACAAGTTTCAAAGTTTAAACCCCTGATCATTGCCATTATCTCAAATTGTCTTTGATATTCGTGTCTGGCAATAACTGCAAAAGATTTTATAATATTAAACATTGGAACATGAGTATGATTTTGAGCTCTTATTTTTAATATATTGTAGTATTATCTTATAATTCTGCTTGTACTTTGGTTTCTTAGTTTATTAGTACATATGTTACGCCCTACTAATACCTCATAAATAATGAACGATTCCATTTTGAATGTGAGGAAAGACGGAAAGAAAACATCAGAGACAACGTTTGGTTTAAGTGAAAAAAGAAAAGAAAGAAAGGGAAGATAAAAAAGGCAGTAATGCTCGCATGTGTTTAACGTCTGCTTGTAAATGTCAATTTTTTTTATTTGTACCATCTTACTTCTTTAGACCGAGCACCTTGCGGACTTGGGCTAAACTACAGGGGACGGGGGAGGAACTTGGCCCCCTTAACATGCGGCATGCAGGCCCACCGGTGTGTGGACACGCCCTGGTGCCCATGAACCAAATCCCAACTATGGGTTAAATAGCCCCACTGCCTTGTGGAAATCTTCGGGAGAAGAAAGGCTAAGGAGTAAACCCTACACAAATCCGGAGTGAAGTCCCTAAGGCGGATGGACGGCACTCTGTGCTACCTTTCGGCAACTCCTGCAGCCGCGCTGGTACCAAACTGTATTGGTCCATCCTTTCCTTTGGGCTCTACTAGCAAGGCCGAGAGGGGGAACTAGACGTCCGGGCAACCCTAGTTCTCCATACATCCCGCCCAGGCTCGTAGCGCACTCAGCGCTACTCCATCGTCTCTCGAGATGGACGGATGCCGACGACGACGACTTCTTTGAATAATGACCTGCAGACATATTTATGATTGTTATTGCAATATTTAATGTAGGAATTTTCCCGGTTGCGTGCGTGCGTGCGTGCGTGTTTTTGGCAGTCTATAGAGTGGAATGAACAAACCCAAGGTTAGAAATACCTGTTTAACAGATCTTATTCATGATTGAAAAGAGGGTGCGAAATACTATTATTATGCGGGGAATAGTTTGGATTTCCCAGTCAACAGTGTTCTTCCATTGAGTAGATGTTTCGTAGAGAGAGATTTCTCCGCTTGCTTCCACGAGCAAAGAGAAATCTAAGTGCCAAACTGCTAGAACTTGTACGGGTATTCTGCAGCAAGGGTTGTGCGTAGTTTTTTTCCCCCCCTTTGGGTAGGTGTCTCGAAGGGAGATTTCTCTGCTTGTTCCCACGAGGAACGAGAAATCTCAGGTCAAGTTGTCAGGACAAACCACGTGTTTTTTGCAGCAAGGGTTGTGAGTAGTTCTTCGAGCTGGCCTTGAGGGTAGCAGCCGCTGAAAAGAAGCGGGGAAAAAAAGCCTGGCCTTGAAGGTAGCAGCCGCAGAAAGGGAAACGTGGAAAAATAGACTGGATAAAGCGCGTCAGCGGTTTTATGAATTCTGGGACTTCCTGTTGTTCCCTGCTGGTTATGTGTTACTGTATATTATAGGTGAGGTGCATGTCCACATGTAAACAATTAAAGAAGAACCATAAAAAAACTTGGGTTTCTACCACGGACTGTTTATTCTCTCTCTCTCTCTCTCTCTCTATATATATATATATATATATATATATATATATATGGTATTGAATTGAAATCGAAATGTCTTTGTTGTTATAGTTACATTTAAAAAATCCAAATTTAAAAAGATAGACGCTTCTGTCTAAGCCTTTCTCTGGTTAATGTAAATTTCCTTTATACTAAGAGATTTTTTTCCATGTCGACAATACAGTTAAATTCCCAGATCAATTCTGTGGACAAGACAGATTGGTATAAGATGACAATTGGAAAAGAAATCTTAGTTTGTTGCCGACGCGTTTCGTCTTCCGACTTATTCAAGGCAAAAATGAAATGTCTTTGTTGTTACATTTCGATTTCATTTTTGCCTTGAAAAAGTCGGAAGACGAAACGCGTCGGCAACAAACTAAGATTTCTTTTGCAATTGTCATCTTATACCAATTTGTCTTGTCCACAGAATTGATTTGGGAATTTAACTATATATATATATATATATATATATATATATATATATATATATATATATATATATATATATATATATATATATATATATAAATAAATTGTAGAGTTCTCAATGTCGCTTTTGGTCCTGAAGTTAGGGTAAGTAAAGATAAGCATCGTTATAATGGCTGAGCTCAAGTCATCCTTGGAATGGCCAAAGAGAAGGTTGTTTTACTTCATAGGGGGAGATTTTGGAAGACATGTGCGAATGCTATGGGTTGAAAAGTGGAATAGATTGTTCAATTGTTAGTGGACCTGGAAAACGAACATGCTCAAGCAGGGATATCTTTTTTCCATGTACTGCTACATCTTGGAGAAAGATGGAGAAAACAGGAAGGAGAAGGTTATTATTCGTTATTATTTTATTTATTGATTTTACTTCATTTGCTCACAAGTTTACTAACTGGTGTGTCTACTTACATTTACATCTTGGTGCACGTACAGAATATTGTATTATGTTTTCCTTAGGATTTTGGATGAAGTTTAAAAAAAAATTCTATGTCTGTTTCCACAAGGAAGGATAAATCTGAAGTCAAGGTGTCAGGACAGGTTCACTTGTCTTCTGCAGCAAGGGATTGTGAGTAACCCTTCGGGCTGGACTTGAAGGTAGAGGCCGCTGAAAGTGAAAAATGAAAAAGTGTCCAAATGTGGCTCAGTCAGCATTTTTATGACTTCTGGTACTTTCAGTTGTACACTGCAGTAAGTTGGTTCCCTGTGCCGAGCCAAGAAATTCTTCTCTCCGGAATCGATCCTCCAAGTCTATAAATCTACCATTCGCCCTTGCACGGAGTATTGCTGCCATTTATGGTCTGGGGCCCCTGCTGGCTGCCTCAGGGTTCTTGATAAGATCCAGAGACGGATATGCA
>OZ038486.1:131064008-131086508 GCA_964036315.1 Acanthosepion esculentum | reverse complement strand
CCAGCAATTAAGAGGTGGTTCCATGCTCCTCAAAACCTCCTGATCAGAGGCCTTGCTGCTGGATGTAGTTTATCATCATACCCAGGACATGGATGTAGTTTATCATCATACTCAGGACGGTGAATTTCTGGGATAAGAAGTTATTATTTACACTATTTACATGCGGACTATTGCCCTCATTTTTGTTGTTATTATCCCCTGATCACCTTCTGTGTGAATTTTGGGGATGAGAAGTTATCATTATTTACACTATTTACATGTGAACTATTGTGTTCATCTTTGTTATTATTATCACAATGTTTCTGCCGTTATTTCCTCTAGCTTTCATCAGGTGCATATCAATCCAGGTAACCTACAGGAAATTCCAAACTGAACCCTTTATTTAATCTACGGGGATAGACTGTTCTCATTCCACTGCCCATGTCTACAGATACTCAATAAGAACCAGGCATGATATCTCTCCCTAGACATGGGCAGTGGACCAAGAACAAGTCTATACTCGTAGATTAAATAAAGGGTTCAGTTTGGAATTCCCTGTAGGTTACCTGGATTGGCATGCACCTGATTAAGGCCCGAGGTCACAAGTGCCAAAATATTGTGATAACAATAACAAAAATGAGGACAGTAGTTCATAGGTAAATAGTGGCTGTTATAGATGTAAAAAGTAGCAATAACTTGTATTAAGTCTAAGCTTTCAACTCATGGGAGTTGTCGTTTGGGGTGAGAGTAAAAAGATGAAGAGAAAGAAATCAAATGTATTTTAAAAGTATCGTTATTTTTTGTTTGTTTGAAAGGTGAATCTAAAGTAGGGCAAAGAAACCCATGTCGATAATGTGCAATGATAACTTGTACCAGTAACATGTGCCAGTAACGTCTAATGAGATGTAATTTCTTTTTCTTTTGTTTTATGCATTCAAGATTACATGTGATTTGGGACTTTCATTAATTTTATTAATACATGCTTGCTTTTGTTGAACATAAATGTTAAGACATGAATTGCTAGGACTTTTTGGCTAATAGACTCAATTGATTTTCTGTTGCCTTCTCTCAGTGGTTTTGAATCCAGACTAATTCTTCACCTAAACTAGCTCCTAATCAGAGCTAAAAAAAATAATATACCTTGATATTTAACCCAAAACTGGTAGGGAAGAGATGATCTCATGCTTTTCTCATAGGAATTAGTTCGAAGAGAGCACTTCAGACTAGGCCATAATTTGAACTTAGCTCGCTGAATTCAATTTCCACTCAGATAACCATATTTCTCTACTACTTCTGCCGTAATATGCCTTTAATAACAGATACACACACAGACACACACTCATATATATATATATATATATATATATATATATATATATGTATATGTATTATGAAATGGACAAAGTCCGACAATTATTTTAAGACATTTTTATGTTTATATATTCTTTTTAAAGATACAAATATTTAAGTAAATTCTCTGTTTATAATAAACAGTATTACACAACATTTATCGGCCTGGATGTCCGAGAAATTTTCATAAAAAATATTCATTAGTTTAAAGACAGTAAAATCAACCTTGCTAACTGAATGCTCCTCTGTGGCCAAATTGGATAAAGACACGTCAGGCTACATGACGGTTCCGTATAGGATACAGGTTCGATTCCTGTCGGAGGACGCATATTTTCTATGAAAATTTCTCGGACATTCAGGCTGGTAAATGTTGTGTAATACTGTTTATTATAAACAGAACATTTACTTAAATATTTGTATCTATAAAATGAATGTTAAACATAAAAATGTCTTAAAATATATACATAATATTAAAAAGATATGGACATGTTACATTTATTAAATTTATTAGGCATTTTTCTTGTATGCAAACAGCTTTTTGTAAATGTCCCTGTTGTAAATGTCAAAATAGACAAAATTTTTATTAAACCCAACCTTTTGACTAACATGAGTCATTATCAGGAGTGTGAAAAAGTAAAGAGAAGAAAAGAAAATCAAATGTATTTTAAGTAGTTGATTGTTTTAAACATTTTTTCATTTGTTTGTTTGAAAGCCAAACACAGTGCAACAGAACACAAAAAGTCATGTCAACATGTAACAAAAACATATGCCAGTGATGTGAAAATTTAATGTAATTTCTTTTCTTTGTGTTTTTACGCATTCAAGAATACAGGGTTTGGGACTTTCGTTATTTTTATTAATCGATAGTTTTAATGAATGCAAATGGCTTCAATAATGTTTCGTCTTTTCTTTCCAATTTGATGGAGTACTGTTAGATATTTTAATATGTAACAAATAATTTATACCAAATGGAATATCTAGAGTCACTTGGAATAAATACTGCATGAGATTCTTCGTTTCAGCTTCATTAAAATTCAACAATCTCGCTTTCACCCTTTCACTAGCAAAACTGTTAAATGTAACCGTCTCTTCTACTCCAATAGCTTCATGTCTCGCACTTCTCCCCTTTTCCTGTTTCCCTTATAGCTATAATGTCCAACTATTCAAATGTAATGTCAATCGACATCTCCAGAGGTCTTGATCTATCCCCTATCCTTCTCTTCATCCTTTCCTCTATCACTCTAATTTGCTCTCGCTCCAACTCTCTGTAACCCCTTGTGTGCTAGTGGTTTCTTGTTGAAATTATGTAAAGATATCAAAATCCATAGACATGGTATTTTGTCCTCTTTCTTTGCATAAAGATATATCTGAGGCACTTCCAGGATGACCACGCACTGATTAATTAGGTTGACTGCAATTCCAGCCTGTAGAGTTCTATACTAAATGCCTCTGTAATTTCATCAAACTATGGTAAAGGTGTGGAACTCTGTGTGGAAGAACTGTGAAGGCTTAATCAATGTTTGTTTCTCTCCATCCACTGGAAATGGATCAGGATAAATTTTTAATGAAAGCTTCTCATAAATTCTTTAAGGATTTAATATTTTAAAATGTAAACATATTTACATTAAAGTTGACATTTACTGAGATCTTATAAATAAAGACAGAAGTTTTTTTCACTTTTTTATAAAAGGAACGTTTTTTTATAAAGTAAAATTTCAATGAATAAATAACAAAAAGTAACCTTTTCATAATTTCAATAAATAACCAAAAATAAGCTTTCATAAAATTAGTGAATAAACAGACAAAATATCTTTTTTATAAATTCAATGTATAAATAGCAAAAAGTAACATTTTCTAACTTAATTAATGAACAGCAAAATGTACCTATTTCATAAATTTAATTAATAGCAAAAAGTAACATTTTCTAACTTCATTAATGAACAGCAAAATGTACCTATTTCATAAATTTAATTAATAGCAAAAAGTAACATTTTCTAACTTCATTAATGAACAGCAAAATGTACCTATTTCATAAATTTAATTAATAGCAAAAAGTAACATTTTCTAACTTCATTAATGAACAGCAAAATGTACCTATTTCATAAATTTAATTAATAGCAAAAAGTAACATTTTCTAACTTCATTAATGAACAGCAAAATGTACCTATTTCATAAATTTAATTAATAGCAAAAAGTAACATTTTCTAACTTCATTAATGAACAGCAAAATGTACCTATTTCATAAATTTAATTAATAGCAAAAAGTAACATTTTCTAACTTAATTAATGAACAGCAAAATGTACCTATTTCATAAATTTAATTAATAGCAAAACGTAACCTTTTCATAAATTCAGGGAAGCAAATGTTTTATTATATTTCATTAATTACATGAATTTCAGTAGGTTTTTAAAATATGTGACACTAAAACTTATTTTCTATGTGTTTTGTGCAAATGTCAACACAAATTTCTAAAACAACTGAAAATCATTTTCATCTTTTAATGATAAAAATTTATAAGATTTGATTAAACTTTTAAAAATAGCTAATTTTCTGGTAATTTCACTTTTCTGGAAGTTTGATAAACGGTTTGGTTTCTGTATATACAAAATATGGCATAGCAACAGACATTTTGAAAGTTGGAAGAGAAAGATTCAACAAATTTTTATTAGCACAACTATTTACCCACTGCATATAAAGAAGAAATATACTTTAAAGCTTCAGTCTTGGAATTGTAATCTTAGTTTATGAAAAAGGAGATAATAAATATTTTGGTAAACATTACAACCAAATATATACAAATTATTCCCTAAAGTACTTGCAAATAAGATACCAAAAACCCTAGATAAAAAAACTAGCTATGGGGACAGGCAACTGAACATTAAAAACGATCAGCTGATCAAGATATAACAGATTATAACAAAGCCTTTTGTTTTACTTTACTGTGACAAGGCATTTGACTCTGATAGAACATGCAGCAATCTTTCTATCACTTTGAAAATAGAGTATTAACAAAAACTATACAAAGTTATTGAAAACAATAACAGTATTATTGTGTTTCAAATACAAGTACTGACAGGATTAAATTATTTCCTTCAATCTTCAACCCTACTCCAGTAAGGTGCTTATTTTTGTTATAACGTGTGTATGGTAGCACGAAAAGACAATTAAAATGACAAAGTACTGCTACTGAGATGGAAAGAAAAGAAGACAATTGTTAAAATAAAATTTCTTTGTATTGCTAATATAGAGGATCAAGGGGAAGTGTTTCTGTGTGGGCGAGGGAAGCAACCTAGAGGATGGGGAGAGTCAATAGGGTCTGGAGTTGATACTTGTGTCTGGTTGGTTGACTGAGGTCACTGGTGGTGATTCTGACATGACTCTCTTTATTGATATTAAATATAAATCCCCATCCTAAAATTATTATATTTTTATTTCATTTCATTCATTTTTTCTTTCTACTTCTTAAAAATATGGCCTCGTCCGCCTTTGAATTGGTTCAACGGTTGAATTGTTAATTTCATATGTAGCGTTCAACGATTGGATACGTTCCTACACTAACTAGTCAGCAAGATCATAGCCGCTGTATTGAGAAGACATGAAAAAGTTTATTTCTTTCTCTGTGAGCTGGCTCTCACATAAATTTGTCTCCTGAACTTCCAGAGATGGAAAGTTAAAATCTTCCGGGATAATCAGCAACTCCAAGGCCAGGATAGCCTATATCTTCCGGGAATAAAAGCAAAGCGCTTTCAGGATAATAACCAAACCAATAAACCACGTTGAATGACTGAAATACTTCTACATATGAAGGGAAAGGCCCAACCCAGACAAGATCTATCTACTCTGAACTAGTCATAAAAGAAAAGCAACAAAGAAGTAATGATCAACGTAATCGTCGATAATATGATTTGATAGATAAGTAACCATTAAACATTTCTCTCATGAGAATATTTTTACATATTTCCTTTCCTTTCTCCTATTCTTTGTTTACTGTTTCCTTCTTCTCACACTCTATATCTTTATTACATTAAATTAAATATAACTTTACTACATCTTGTGTTTGTTTTCTATATGTTGTCTGGGTGTATTGGTCCCTGAGTAGAAAATCATTTTTTTTTTCTCTTAGGCGAACCGCATTCGCAGACATATGTTTGATTTGTGTTGAAAGATAAAATTCGTAACATGACGTTTACAGCTTGCCTGCTCAACGAGACTGCTGACAGTTTTGTGAGTGGTGTCTTTAAAAGTAGAAAGGGTGGATCATGACTCAGTGTTTTTTGTCGTGATTTTGCTGTAGTGGTAACATTTGTTATTGGTTTCTTTTATATTGCTTTATTGATTATTTTTGGAAGGTGTTTATTTTGTGAGGTAGGTGTGATATTCCTATCCCCTGTGTAGAGGGTAATTTTTGTTTTTAGTTTTAGTTTTACTTTCTTAGCATTCATATTCTGCTGACAAGTTTTGATGTACATAGACTGAATAAGAAAAAGCAGAATACAACAATTTGAAGCAGTGTATAACACTTTGTTACAACAGTTATTATTTTTCAAATAATTTTTTCTGCATCACACTTATTTGGCTTGGTTTGGTTTGTTTTACGGCATATCAACCTCAATGGGTCATTTAATGCCGACAACATTTTTCCTGGTAATATTTTTGTTTTGTCAAAAATGTATTTCTGGTAATATTTTTTTCCTCAAAAATGTATAGCTGGTAATATTATTTTCAAAAACATATTGCTGGTAATAGTTTTTCTTCTTCAAAAATTTATTTCTGGTAAAAATTTTTTTACAAAATATTTCTGGTATTAAAACCTTGTTTTACACTTTCATAATGCTTTTTACCTCAGTTTTGGGGTTAACTATTTGCCCATAGCTGGGACCCTAACAGGTGCTACCACCCTAGGTCAGGGTGAAACCTGGGAACACCAGCAATTAAGAGGTGGTTCGACACTCCTCAAAACCACCTGATCAGAGGCCTTGCTGTAGGACGTAGTTTATCGTCTTACCCAAGACGCGGATGTAGTTTGTCGTACCCAGGGCGGCATACTTATTTTGTTCTACGTTCATTAAACTTATATAAAAATTCCCACAGACATGACTATTCCAGATGAAAAATTGTGTTTAGTAAAAAACAGATTACTGCTATAATTTGACTACACAGAGGCAAAAATAAGCATTTGAAAAAAAAAGTGTGAGACAAGGAGAAACAATTTCACAGAAACAGAGAGCCTTGAAAGTATTTTCTGGAAAAACGAACTAAGGAAAGATTAGAGTAAACATAAAGAAAATTTATTTAAACTCCATGTTTTGATAATGTTATTTTACTCATATCAAAATCATTGGATAATTGGCAAGAAATGTTAAATGTCCTGCAGAATATTGGTTAGCGTGCAAGTGGTCTGACACATAAGCAGACTGGTGCAGCCACCAAGTTAAAAGAATGTTTATTTCTGTAAAAAATACAGAAAATGTGACACAAGACCTAAAAAAGGGGTGGGGAAAAGGACGGTCATCATCTGTCTTAATTTTAAAACTTAGCTAGCCACAACCACTGACGCGATAATACAAAACAATATTCCTACCACCAAAACAACACATTCATACTTACTCTTCATTACAATATCCACCAAAATACCTCATTGTCTCAATGAAAATCCTAAATAGTCTGCAAATATACAAATCATTATCTGTGGGGGGGGGATAAAAACAAGTTAAAAAATCCCCAATGATTATGTACAATATGTTTATAAACTAGCCCTGAGTCATTTAACGGAGAGATATATGGGTGAATAGAGACCACTCATGCAAATATGCTGGGCAGGTCCATTCTAGCAAAATGGACCAACCCACCTTCTGCATTCGGGATTTGAAGGTTGTTCTTAGTGGTTTCATCTCCTGATCCTATCCCGCTAACGCAGGTGTTCCTCAAGGCTCCATCCTAGGCCCTACTCTGTTCCTCCTATTTATAAACGACCTTCCTGACGCTATAGACTCCCAAGTCGGCATCTACGCTGATGACACCACTATTTACTCCTGCCTCAAACACAAATCTAGTGAGGCGGTCAAAGCTAACCTGGCAGCTCAAATTGAAAAGGACCTCCAATCGGTTGTGATCTGAGGTGAGAAATGGATGGTTAACTTTAACGCCTCTAAAACAAAACTGCTCTCTATCAACCACCACAAGGATCCATCCCTGCATCCCATTAGAATGTCTGATGACCAACTTCTCGAGAGCTCCTCCCTGTGGCTGCTCGGTCTCACGCTGTCTGCTGATCTGAGATGGAGCAAATACATCGAGTCAGTTGCATCAGCCACCGCAAAGAAAGTTGATTCTCTGTGCCGAGCCAGGAAATTTTTCTCCCCGGAATCGATCCTTCAAGTCTATAAATCGACCATTCGCCCTTGCATGGAGTATTGCTGCCATATATGGTCTGGGGCCCCTGCTGTTTGCCTCGGGGTTCTTGATAAGATCCAGAGACGGATAGGCAACGTGATTGGCCCTGATCTGTCATCTCGTCTGCAGTCGCTCTCTCACAGACGTAATGTTGCCTCGCTCTGCCTTTTTTACAAGTACTTCCACGGTAATTGCTCTGAGGAGTTGCGTTCGCTTGTCCCCAGGCCTCGTGAATTTAAACACCCCACCAGGCTGACATCCCACTCCCACCCCTACACTGTGGAAACTGTTAGATATAGACGTCTCTTCTACTCCAATAGCTTCATGTCTCGCACATCTCGCCTATGGAACTCCCTTCCCTATTACTGTTTCCCTAACAAATACAATCTCCAACGGTTTAAGTGTAGCGTCAATCGACATCTCCAGTTGCCTTGATCTATACACTTCCCTTCTCCACATCCTTTCATTTCTCATTCCTATCTGCTCTCGCTCCGGATCTTTTGTGGCCCCCTTGCCTTGATCGACCCACTGTCGTTCTCTTTCTCCACATCCCCTCCCTTGCCACTCCTACCTGCTCTTCCTCCAACCCTTCTGTAACCCCTTGCGTGATAGTGGCCTTCAGCCTTGCTTGGGGGTGATATGATTAAAAAAAAAAGAAAAAAAAAGTACTCTCCTATAAATGAGGTAAAATTAGCTGGTTTGCCTTTACCAGAAGAGACAAGAAGTCAGCCATGTTAGCAGGTAAGTCATTTGACTTCTACAAGTCCTAAGTAAAAATTTATAGTATGTCTTCAAAATGCCTTTTGGAAAATGAAACGTTGATGACATGTGACTAAAATCAGAATCATCAAATGGATTCCAAGAAATACTTCTTCTACTTCAATACCCCGAGTCATTTCAGGATATGGGTGATCAGAGATCTGCACAACTTCCTGCGCTTAGTAAGTTTTGTCTTAAACAACCTAAATAGGGATTTATAGTATATCTTGAAAATGTTGATGACATTTTACAAATATCAGAATTACAAGACATGTTAGATGTCTCAAATAGAGAACATCTTCGTGTAGATTTAAAAATAAACAGAAATAAAACAAAAGTAATGTTTAGTTATAATGATCTGGAAAGCATAAAAAATTGAAGATGAAGAACTGAAAGAAATCCTGGAATACATCTACATAGAACAGGTGATGACATAAAAGAAAGACCATGGAAATTAAATAAAAAGAGTGAAAAGCATTTAACAAAAACAGAGATAAGATGAAAAGTAACTTGCTAATATACATAAGATGAAACGTATATAAAAATGCTATTTACAACATAGAAATTAGGAAAAGCTGTTGAGAGAAAGGCAAGAAGAACAATACTATGGATAAGTCTACAAGCTGAAATGAAGCCAATATGCAACCAACGACAGGCCAAGATGTGACACTGGAATCTCTGGAGGTTGAAGAAAAAAAAAAGAGAGAAGAGGAGAGAGTTATCCACTGAATAATAATTGTTGAAATTTCGGGAAGCGAAGAAAATTAAAAAACAAAATGCGTTGAAAAATCACGTCTTTGAAATAATTCCAATGAGAATCGAACCCAAATTTAATAAGACAGAATTCAGTAAGAGTGATCAGACAAAAAGGGGAAAGAAAGAAACAAGAGGAGAGAGGAGGGTAATTGTTTTAAATTCACAGGAAGATGGATTGAAAAGTTGAGAAGAAAATTAAAATTGAATTGGAGAATTTACTAAACAAGCCAGTTTTATAGTATACATAATACCACATCTCAGAAATATAGACAGATACTGAAGGAATGTTATAATTTCTGAACACAGCCAGCACGTTGTGGCCGTGTTCATAATTAATATTATTGAGATTTAGTTTCTTTTTTTTTATTGCTGAACCTTCAAATGTTCAGATTATTCAGACTCAAGGACACATGGCACAGTGGATAAAGGCGTTAGTTAGATCCAGTAACAGGACCCAAAGCATGTGAGTTCAATACCTGCTTAAGGCAGTGGAGAACTTTCAGACGGGAATTAACAGGAGATAACTGACATCCATTAGACATGGCACGTGGAACTAGAACAGTCTACCCCAGTGAGCAAAATAAAGGGTTCAATTCGACATTTCAACCACCTGAAGAAGGCTGGAGTGTACAACGGTTGAAACGTTGTGATAAACATGGCGACAAAGATGAAGACAATAGACCAAATAATGTAAATAGTGTACATAATACCTCATCTCAGAAATATAGACAGATACTGAACGTCCGAAACGTTGTGATAAATATGGCGACAAAGATGAGGACAATAGTCCGAATAATGTAAATAGTGTACATAATACCTCATCTCAGAAATATAGACAGATAAGAAAATCCCAGTGCTGGATATCTTTAAAAATGCATGATTTGTATTATCTCTTGTTTTCCCCTACAACAGATCTTGGTGTCATAAGAGATGATCATAATGAAAGGTTCCATCATATCCGAAACTGAATCAAATTATCAAAGTTGGTTCAACTCAAACATGACAGAAAAATTGACAGTAGTCACCTTATAGTGGCATGAACTATAATACACTATAAGTGTATTATTTACCCACACCAAGAAGTTTAATAACGGATAGTAATAAGGAGGAAACACACAGGTAATATTAATAAAAGATAAGGAATTTATTCATGAATTTACACACTTGAAGTTGTGTCAGTAGCTTGTTTCAGGAAAATAAGTCAGAATTCGTAAAGTTTTTGTATTGTCATATTGTCATGAAGAGGAAATGTTCATACAACACATTAAATGATCTGACGCAAAATAATATTCAAAAATGTTTAAAACAAAGGTATGAGAATTCATTGCTCACCAAAGGGATATACAGTTGAATACATTCAAAAGTAGATGAAGAAAGATAGTTTGAAATATTTAGCTTTCTTGGGTTGTTGAGAGAAAATTATTTGAAGTGTGGTGTGCTTGATTAGATGCTGATAATATATTTGGCGAGTAATTTTACACTGGTGAGAAATTCAACACTTGATGCAATGAACAGAAACAAAACCTTTCACATGACTTCAGACACTCTTATTGATCTAATTTTTCTATTCATTTTATATAAAAAAAATTTCGCATCGGCTCACTACTTTCTTTTTTTTTTCTTCTTCTTGCCTGACCAGCTAATTTCTGTGAGGCAGGGTTTTCATTTATCCAAAAACAATTTCACATATGCTTTCAAATTCCTTTCCTTCTTCAACTCACTGTTCAATTTCTGTGAAAATAATTGCAAACAAATTCAAAGATCCTAAGTTTTAACTGTTTTTATATTTATTTATTCCTTTCTTTAAAATATAATTTGTTTAGATTTTGTTTCTTCCTTTCTTTGAAAGGTATTTGGTCCATTTATTCCCTTGTAGGTTTTAATAGGTTCTTTATAACATCAGCGTGGAGTGTGAACCCTTTGTTAGGTTAACTTTCCCTTCCGTTCCCTGTGTACATCCTGCTTGGCCAGTCATGTGATCCTTGGCAGCTTCTGTACGTACAGAATACAATTTTAAGGTATATAACATAAAGATGTTTTTTTGATGCATCAGTAAGCCCCAGCCACTTACAAAACGATGTACTGAACTTGTGACTAATGGCAGCCTTTTGTAGCATCCACTAGTTTTCCTTTTCAGGGTTGGAGAGAAGGCATGCAGTACATTTCTATAATTTGTTAGTATATTCTCTTACAAGAAAATAAAATCATCATTTATGTTCTTCCAACTTCTACCTTGCTATTTTTAGTTTTTATTATAAATGTTTGCATAAATATTTGTAACAGCAACAGATACATATGTTTAAAAGGGAAGAATGCAGAATCACGATCCCTGTACACATATAAAAAATAATGAATTTAAGGGACTGATAAAAGATGATGGAAAACTAATAACTTTTTTATTTAATAATAAATAAATTAATAATTTAGTTTGTGAATGTGCTGTATCAATATATAACAAATATTTAAAAGGTGCTAAACCAATGCTTTGCATACTTAATCCGCCATTTGCAATTTGGGAAAGGCTCATGTGTGGACTGGCATACTTATTTAGAGACGGTCATGTAAATTCTAAACATATATAAAGTAAGTAAAGTCAATAATGGTGGGCAGACTTTTGACTGGCATCGAGGTAACTATGTAAGAACAGAAACAGACTAGCAAAAGAAACTCATTGGGATTCAGTGTCTGACTAGAGAAGAAAAAAAAAAATGGTTCGCTGTGAAATGGATTATTGGTGTTACAAAGGAATCATATTCCACCGGTGCTAATTTTTTTTCCCCCTCTCTCTCTCTTTTTGCTTTCTTGCACAAACCTCAAACAGCCAATGTATTCATTTGGTGTTATATATGAAATCATACAGGGAAAGATATCAAATATTGAAAACTGCTGGCTCCATGTAAAAAAAGTTTTTTTAAGGGAAAAATAGATATATATACTCCGACTGATGAGGAGTTTTCTATGTGAAATACTGAATATTTATTCCCAAAAGAATTTCAAGATGTTCTTGCTGCTACAATTAAAATCATCAATACAGTCTACCCATTTTAATCATTTATTTAGTATGCACGTGCAAATAGGGGGCGTTAAAGACATTTTACTGAGAAAAAAAATGCGTTTGCTGCTCAATGTTATTAATTAGAAAATAAAAATTTTTTGCTTGAAATTGAAATTTGTCGTACAACCGTTTCTTGACTCAAGGGAAGTTACTCTGATTCTAATTGCAGTTTTGTTTTCAGTCATTAAGTAGACAGACTTACCTCCCTTTGATCAAGTCGAGTCTAAAGTGTGCTCAGTTTAATTGTGGTATAAGGCTACACATATGAGGCACCCAGTGAGGATCAAAACTCACTACAGAGTTGTTGTCGCCAACCAGATCAGCTCAATAACCATTATTTCACACTGAATGCTCAGTTCTTGCCGTAAATTGTCAGCATTTTTAGTTAATTTACAAATTTATTTCAAGTATACCACTGACAAAGGATTGTGCAGGGAATGGAATTGTTATTGGTGTAAAAAGTGAAGTCAGCGAACGGAGTTCAAATACCAGAAAATACTTGGGAAAGGCGTGAAGATATTTCTTCTTCCTCCCACTGCAACTATAGGTTAAATAGCAGAGTAGACTAGTCACTCTAGCCTTAGATGACAAACAATCTAAAAAGATAATTGAATTCTAAAGCAATGAAAAAACCACTACACTATCTTTCTAAAGAATGCATGGCAATTCGCAGTTAGTAAAGTAAAGAAAATTGTGGAGAGCCATGATCACTTTGTTTAAGAAATGGAATTTGATGATGCTAAAACTAGTAGTAACTTATTTTGCCACAGGGAAATAAAAGTAACAGGACTGGGATTTGCTCTTTGGGCCAAAGAGCGATAAGTGGATTGTGTTATCATCTAACATGATATCTTAGGAGGATATAAATGTAATCTTGGCTTTCTGCAACCATTGCATTTTTTTCTTTTTCATATGCGAGAATTGTGGTAGGACAAATTGTTGTTGCTTCGTCACAACAATGCACCTGCTCACAATGCCCTAAGCATCCACAGATCCTGGCCAAGAAAAAACATCGCCATACTGGAACAACCTCCCTATTTACCTGATTTCACTCCGCGTGACTTTCCTCTTTTCCCCCAAGATCAAGGGGATCATCAAGAGGACCTATTTTGAAGGCATGGAAACCATGAAGAGGACTGTAACGACAGAGCTAAGGGGGCATCCAAAAAGAATCTTTCCAGCCGTACACAGAAGCGTGGCAGAGAAGGATGGAAAAGTGCATTAGACTTGAGGAGGATTACTATGAAGGGGAAACCATGTAGTTGGTTGTTTGGAATTGAAATAAATTGTTTGTGACACCAGTTCGGTTACATTTCAGACAGACCTCACATGTGTAAAAATGGCTTCCAACTATGACTGTTTATTAATAATTTCAATACAATGAATTTTGTTATTTTTTTTTAATACTACTCCATAAATATGCCTTGTCTATGATGTCAAAAATTTGGAGGATTATGTTACTAAACCACTTCCTGTTACTATGCACATACGTGAATTAACTTGTAACCTTAAAGAAACATGTGCCCAATAAATACAGGGACTCAATAGTCCCAAGTAGTAAGGCAGGCAGACCAAAATGGAGTAGAGAGTTACATAGTTGATATCACCATCTCTCTTTGCAGCCTACAAGGTGGAGGGGAGAGTAAGACACTGACACTGGTTGAAAAGTTGGTTGATTTTGTTTAGTGGCATATCAATCCCCATGGATCATTTAATGCTGAAATCTAAGTAATTTGAACAATTTTATAGCATTTTTTTTTTAAGCGTTTCAACCCAAGCAAGGCAGGAAGCCACTAGCACGCAAGGGGTTACAGAGAATTGGAGTGAGACCAAATAGGAGTGATAGAGGAAAGGATGAAGAGAAGGATAGGGGATAGATCAAGGCATCTGGAGACGTCGATTGACATAACATTAGAATAGTTGGAGATTATAGCTATCAAGAAAGAAGGAAAGGGAGTTCCACAGGTGAGAGGTGTGAGACATGAAGCTATTGGAGTAGAAGAGATGGCTACATTTAACAGTTTTGACAGTGAAAGCTTCAACTAAATATATTTTGAATGCAATTATATGCCTACAACTAGATAAGATATATTGCTGGTCATTTTGTTTTAAAAATGTTTGTTTAGCAGCATATCAACTTCTTAGGGGTCATTTAATGCCAAAATGTGATTTTCTTGAGAAAAGTAAGAAAGTAATTGTTCAAAAAGAAACTTGGTCAAGTGAAGAAATTTTTCTCTAGCTGAAGATGTTTTCATTTGCAAACTGATAATTGATGAGTTGGAGACCAGGTATTAGAGACGAACCTTGTCTGCAAGCCAGAGACCAAAGTCCCCAAATTGAATGGTTCAACCAACTACCAGCCACCACTTCACAACATTGCTGTTGTTTTTGCAATATGTCATGAATAAGACTGGCGCACACTAGCTCACAAACTGGCCACAGTTAAGTAGCCGACAGCATGGCAGAATTAGGAAGAGTTAAACTGATAAATGTTTTCCCCCTCAGCAAATAAACTCTATATTATTGTTTCGACATGCAAGTCAGTTTTCTGTTCTGAAAGTCACTTCCTTCTTTATCTTTTCTTGTAATTCATCCCCTTTGTTCTTGAAGACGTTTCAACTACCATCAAATAAGACTTCCTCAGAACAAAAACTGAAAACACAAAATAGGTAGAGAAGACTGACTGGCAGATTGAGATGCCCAGGTAGCGATCCGAGGGTAAGTAAGACAAGAGTGAGGGTGGGTTCGTGATATGCCAACACTGAAAATACATGTACCTTCAGCTCTAATATCCTTTATCATTGAGGACGCACTGATGAGATCAATAAATATTTACAACTTAACAATCATACATACTTCACTGTGGAATAATGGTTAGCAAGCTAGCATGAATTAAAAATGTAATCAGAATTAGCAATGAACAGAATCGTTCCAATTTCAAAGTTTGTTTCTTTTCAAACATTTTGTGAACCCATATCACTATTCAATAAAAATCAGACTTCCTTTCTTGATCTTCTGTACATTAGTATACAAATAGTAAAAAAAGAAGTTTTAGTGCAGTAATATGCAGGGTTTGTCTTGCATTATTTCATTGACTGTTACACACACACACACACACACACATATATATATATATATATAATTAATACAAGTAAAAGGTTTGTCACTTGGCTGAATGAGGTTACCTCCAGACTTTTGTAGACGGACCTTCCAGGTCATCCACTCATTAGGATGTAACAGCAATTGGCTGCTTATACTTCGTGACTCTTCTTTTTTTATATGCACTTTACATTGGTGCAAGTTATTGTTTTTTTTTCACAGTGTATGTGGATGTGAGCCCATATGTGTAGAACGTGGTTATTTGTAGTTTTTGTTTTCTGTTTCACTTTACACTCACTCCTTAACCTTTTCTCTTTCTCCACTTTTCTTTCAATTGCAGCCATTTTGACTTCCAGGTTTCCAGACATATACTGTTGTTGCTAATTCTTGAGCTTTCCAGTGCTTTCATGAGTTAGGAAAGTTTTATTTCATATTTTGCATAATTAATTCATTTTAATGCCTAAATAATAAAGCAAATATTTATGTGAATCTTCACTTCGCCATCATTTCAGTTTTCCATCTGATTTTGTGGAAACTCACGTACTATTAGGAGTATTCATTTTAGGAGGCTAGTTTTATAATTAAATTTTTATTTATTATTGTTTGAATTTGTATGCACATGGCTATATTCATAAGTTTATGCATGCACATATATATATATATATATATATATATATATATATATATATATATATACACACACACACACACACACATACATATAGGGTGTCCATAAAGTTCATGTGCACTTTAAAAAATTTATAACTTTATTTGTATTTGCGATAGAAATAATTTGTAAAAAGGATTAGAAAGAAGTAAATCTATATTTTTTAAGGTTTTATTGAAATTTTATTTAAGTTTCCACATGTCCTCCATCATTAGCAATACAAAGGGTAATACGATTTTGCAGTTCACGGAAAACATTTGCCAACTGATTTACAGTAATGCCTGAAATCACATTAGTTATTTTAGCTATACTTAAAACTAGGTTCATTAAACTTTATAACATTTTTTTACAGATTATTTATATCGCAAATACAAATAAAGTTATAAAGTTTTTAAAGTGCACACAAACTTTATGGACACCCTATATATATATATATAATATATATGTATATATATATATGACTCTCCTGTTGTTTTCAATATATGAGGTTTCAACAGTTCAGCCTCCTAAAACTGAACAGCAAAACTGCTGCATCCTGTACAAATGATTTGATTATACTGGTGAAAGCTTGTGCAGAATTATCTACACTTTTCAGAGAAAAAAAAACAGAGTACAAAAAACGAGTACCACAATTGCTGTATATTAACCTAATAAATCTCGAGTACAAAAAACTGGTGCATAAGAAGCCCTCAGCAAATTTTTCTTCAATTCCTTCTCCTAGGCTGGTTGCCAACCAAAGCTGAAGTGTTCAGTTGGCACTACTATTTAATTCATAGCTGGAAGAGGGAGAAGAAAAGAAATGCATACCTTTGTTTGAAGCATTTGCACGAAAGTGCATGTAATGAACTTGACTGGAATCAGAACTTGGTTCCTTGATTTCTTATCCTGAGATAACCATTTACACCACCCACACATCCATGAGTTTTGTTAAATTCAACTACCAACACAGCAAGAAATAAGATTTTAAAAATTAAAAAAAATCCATATTTATGTCTTTTTAAACAGAATTTGGCAGTCATGACAAAAACCCTGCAGTACTATCCAGACAAGTCTAATGTTTATCGGCTCTGGATTTGGTTTCCCAGAAGCGATATTTACTTCAATATGTCATATTCCATATTTGATAGAAACAGCAGGTCAGTTTTTTTGTTTTTTTTTTAGACAGAAATTTCTTGACAAGGCAAATTTTAGCATGAAGTTGACATTACCTTGAACTCTTGCTATATAAAGTAAGTTTCCTTAGAGGACAGAGGGACATTTTAGACATTGTCTAAAATTCATTTCATATTTGATGATCAACATCCTAGAGTTATATTAATCTTATAAAAATTCTCATTTGTTGTTTTAGTACAAGGATTAGTAATTGGTCAGTGTAGACATCAAATATGGAAAAACGAAAATATTTACATTAACACCACCTCAGATTTACTCCTGTAGTTGGTGTCTCACCTCAGATGATGCCAGAATAGATTTTGCACTCAGTGTGACATCAGAGAAGTCAGGTGCAGCAACAGATTGACCTGGGGGAATGACTTAGCCTCAAGTGCAGATCCACGCCTTGCATGATGTCAGTGACCCAGCTGTGCCTTGAGTGTGCATGTGTGGAATGAATTGTATGACAAGTAGATATAAAACCACCCACCCAAGTGGGAAGAAGAGTGTCTTACATCTATAAGAGGATGTAGAGTCAACTTCTGGAGAAAGCCCCCAAAGCTTCTATACATTCACTGGTCAATGGTAATTGACAAAGTCCAGAGTGAATAAACAGTAATGTCTTGTGTGAAAAATTCAGTTGTGTAGTTTGCACAATGGTAACATTACACTCCCATTATATAAATATAATTAGAATATATAGCACATATAGGGCTGGTGTTAATAAAACAGTGCTCAATGTAATATAACTGAGCCTTTATGTATATATTAATAAATGTACATATTGTCCCTCACTGATAGCATGACTCGGAGTTTCATTCACAATGCAATCTTCAGGTGCCGAGTATGGACTGACTGTTACACAATTTGAATTTTAAAAAAATATATCTGGTTATTGCAATGTTGGCACAGTTATATATTATACAGGGGATTACACTTTTTTTTTTTTAAATACATTTGGCATTTAAAATAAATGGAATTTGTATATATGTAAAAAATAAAATAAAAAGTTTATTTTAGAGTTGTGAATATTAATTTTTTATTTTTATATTAAAAAAGAAAGCCAAATCATAAACTGTAATTTACATCAAAAATTTATCTGGATCAACATATTTAAACAGATATTTAATTTTATGCCTGCATTTAACCATCAACTCATTGTTCTAGTTGAATAAGATTGGGTTATTTAAATGTTTTAAGATAACCAATTTTTCAACAAGACATAAGTTACATCTATTTCCTTTCCCATTGCTTTAATATCCCAGTTGATAAAAGGTGAAATACCATCATTCTTTAATTGCCAGAAATGTTTGGAGAGAGCATTGGTGTTTTTGCATTTTATATTACCTAAAGTCATTCGTTGATGGTAGAAACTAAATTTTCAAGGATTTTCAGTGGAACCAAAATAAAATCGTAAAATGTATGCTTGCTCGGTATACAATATTATTAGTCATACACTGACCGTTTAAGGAACAGATCTTATTTTTTTAGCAGTTGCATTTATTTTTTGAAAAATTTACGTTATTTTTGTTGGAAATATATGTTTAAATATATTTTTATGATGGGAGATGGATGCGTCTCTTATTAATGCAGCTATAGCTGATCTTAACATTATTTTTGTTAATAATGTTTTTTCATGTTGGTGAATGGTTAAAGAGCATATGATTTAAATTTAGGAAACTTCGTCTGATACTGAACATTGCAATTAGAAGGTGGATTAAACCATATAATGTTACACTTAAGAACCAAACCACCACTACAAAATTCTAAATAATTTATATAAATCAATCCAAGTTAGATTATTTGCCAACTCCAACAATAAAAGAAATATTTAATAAAAATAAAATTAAATATATAAAGGTTTTAGAAGTAAGTAATCATAAAGTAAATTTAGAAAAACAAAAGGTAAAAAATAAACAGAAAGGGTAACATCGTTTTTTTGGTTTTAAATAAGAACAAGTAACTTTCCTTTAATATAAAAATGAAAAATTAATATAAAAATGAAAAATTAATATTCACAATTCTAAAATATTTTTTCCACACAAACCCCGTTTATTTTACATGCCAAATGTAATTTTTAAAATTAAAAACTGTAATCCCAGTATAATATATAATTGTGCCAACATTGTAATAACCAGGTATATTTTTAAAAATTCAAATTACGTAACAGTCAGTCTATGTTCAGCACCTGAAGATTGCACAGTGCATGAAACTCCAAATCAGGCTATAGGTGAGGGATTATATATATATATATATATATATATATATATATATATGAAGAAATAAAGTCTTAAGGTGTGCTATATTTATGGGATAAAGTGCTCAATATCAGAGATAGAGTGTGTGTAAATATAAAAGTGGACATTGAAGTCAACACTCAGAGGTGACAGTCTGTTTCATGCTAGACGCAATCGTCAGGCCACCATTGCATCTAGCATGAAACAGACTGTCGCCTCTAAGTGTTGATTTCAATGTTCACTTCATATATATATATATATATATATATATATATATATATATATATATATTTGAAAGAATAGAAATGTTACATCTAACTCAATCATGTATCTCTCCCCACTCACTTTGTTAATTTACATATACTTAGTACTGCCCATCATAAATGTGTAAATTTCTTTTCATTTTAACTTTTGGAAGTAAAATCTGATGATCCGTGGTTCTTTAAAAGGGCTGTGGTGAAATAATTTATTATATGGAACCTTAAAGTGGTCTGTTTTTATTTATATATATATATATATATATAAAATGGGAGTGTAATGTTTTATTATCACAATGTGGGACATCTACAAATAAAAGTGATGGAAAGAAAAAGAATCTAAATAAAATCAACTAGATAAAAAAAAAAAAATTATTTAAAATTCCCAGCATCCCTCATTCGTGCACATATGAAGTCACAACAATTTTAGTCCGAAGAAGTCCTAAAGGATGAAGCACATCACAAGAAAACTTTTCCAACTTTGTCATACATCTTCCCCCACCATATGTGTGTGTGTGTATATATATATATATATATATATATGCAGCAGGGATTGCAAAAATAGGTATACCGTAAGTATTATTATTATGGATGTTTGTATAATTAATACAATATATATTGTGTGCACGTTTTTTATTGTATACCTAACCTACTATTGCACCTCCTGTATATTAGTCAGACTAGAAAAAAGTATTTTGCAAAAGTAAATGAATTCACACCTGCATAAAAATTATTATGGGGCGGAGTAAAGAAAAAAAAAAAAGAAAAGACGAATAAAATAAAAATCAAAAAATTTAAATTGCATTGGTGATTCAAATTTTTTATTTTTAGCAAAATGAAATGATATTTAAATTATAAAAAATGAAGATTATTAAATTAGGTTTGATTATGATGAATTTCATAAGCAGATGGGGGAAGAAACAAAAAAAAAACAAATTACATAAAGACTACACTGTTCTCTCACTTCCAACAAAAGGTATTCTTAAATATTGGGGACATTCATAATGGCTAAATTTAGATGATTAAAAAAAAATTTACACTTCAATCCAATTTTTACTTCTCTCTTACTCTTAGCTGTTCATAATTGGGACCTTTCAGGAAGAAGTTGCAGTCAAGCAGGTTTTATTATGGCTACAATAAATTCTGATTCAGTATCAACAACAATTATTGACCAGATAATCATATTAAATTATTTATATATTTGAGAATTTGATTTGGATTCATTGCAGACCAATAATAATTTTAATTTTTTATTTTAAATAAAACTTTAAAGCATTACTTTTTTTAAAATTTCAAATTGGTAAAAATAAAATTTTGCAAAAACAATTTCATATAATCTGAAAAATCTTTTAAAAATTTATTCAATAAATCTAACAAAATACAGATTTGTGTTCCATCCAGTTTGCTTATGTTATAAACAGTTTTGTTGAAGACGAACTTGAAGACATATTTTTTTCTCAATCTTAAAAAGTGTAGGACTTATCTAGTAGTTTCATACAGTTGATAAATAATAAATACATATTTTAGTAGTCAAAATATTTAGCATAAATTTATAATTAAAGTAACAATTATTGTAGAGATTTTAAATTAAATGCTCAGGTCCTTAAAACCTTACAATAACTAATACTTTTTAGTACTTCCTACAACTGGTGTTTACTAATTTAAATTGCTCTCTCTTTGAAAATACACAGAAAGATGAACCTGATTTAAGGTGTATTTCATTTCTGTATATGGGTTATGTGATGGATTGATTTGGATTTTTTATGACTTATCAACCCTTTCTGGGTTATTTAAAGGCAAAACATATTTTGGATTGCAATTTTTCTTTTGCAAGTGAATATTTATATTCTATGTTTAGAAGATAATTATTTTTCCAGATAAAAGCCTTACTATTTAACCCAGAGCTGGAAGAGAAGAGATGGATTGGGTCATGAGACACCAAATAAATTCCTACGGTTTTTAACTCTAAATTAAAAGTTATAATTATCGGTAATGACTTGTTACCTACACAAGAGTTATGTAAAATTTAATTTTCTTTTTAAAAAGTAGTGGTTTACAGCCATATCATGTTGAAACACCAGTTCTCATATGATCACTGAAGTTAAGCAAAATCAAACATGTTCAGTACATAGATGGGTGACTGCTTGGGAATACCAGGTGCTGTAAGCTGGGATGTGCTGGTGGGGTAATGGATGTCAGCTTAGAATTGAAAATTGGAGAACCGAGTTCCAATTCCAGTCAGGTTCATTATATTCACTTACATGCAAATACTCTTTGGAAACGTATGAATTCACCTCTTCTCCCTCCAGCTATGGGTTAATAAGTAGGTCTTGTATCAGTAAATCATTATTACCTCTCAAAAATTCTTACAGTCTAAAAACATTTGTTTTTTTAAAAAAAAAGGTTGATAAACTGTATAAAAAAAAAAAAAAAAAAAAAAAAAAAAAAAAAAATATTGTTTTAAATTTATTTTACATGTTTCATCCGATTCATTACACTATCTTTAAGTGAACATATCTTGTTGGTTTTATAATTCAGGGCTCTAGTGATCAGAATTGGTCGCATGCTAGCTTACCAGCAGAAAAGAGCATTCATTTGAAAATGGTTGGATAGCAAATACTGCAGCCAATGATTTTTTGAATTATAATCATTAGTTAAACCAGAACACTGCTAGTGCTACAACTCGAACCCCAAAGAGATTTACCAGCAACGATATTCTATTAAGCAGTTTCACATATCCGGATACCCGAGGCAAGTGTAGAGAAAAACATTTGACAAATAAAAACAGAATAACT
>OZ038486.1:131056508-131059008 GCA_964036315.1 Acanthosepion esculentum | reverse complement strand
GGTGTCCGGGGATTCAACAATATGCCGCATCATATAATCGACACACGATTTACGCAAACTCACCAGACTGTATTTATCTGCCAAAAGTAAGATGGGCAGAGTTGTGTCTGTTGTCAGTTCTACTTTGCCACAATAGATGTACCTGAAAGAAAAAGGTGAGGAAAAAAATAATGTCAGTTATCTTTGATAAATTGAACAGAAAGAAAATTATCATAGATTTCTTCTCCCCTGACCATTCATCAGATACTACAGAATAGTGATACAAAATCACATAGTGTTTTACCAAATAAAAAAAAAAACCTACATAACTTGAAGACTTCCAAGAGCAGTAACAACTAAAATGAATAGCACGTATAAATAGAAGAGAAAATAATGACATAATCAAGATATTAACTTTCCCCATCACCAAAAACAAAAAGGTTAGTAAGGAAACTCCCATCAATCCTAAAAAGAACAATAACCATTAGTGAGCTTGAGAATCTTACAATCCTGCATCAAACCCTATAGACTGGCACTTTAAAACCACAAAGATCTTTACCAAATAACAGAAACCATATCACTTGAAGACTTCCAACAGCGGCAAGAACTCAAATGAATAGCGCATATAAATAGAAGAGAAAATAATGATATAATCAATATATTAACTTTCCACATAAAAGAGAAGTTTGTTTCTTTTATTTTTTCCTAAAAATTCTCCCAAGCAAAGCAATAAAAGCCACTAAAATGCAAAGGGTTACTGAGAATGAAAGAAACAAAGAGGATAAGAAAACAGGATTCAAGGAAACAGAAAATAGCAATTGACATTACATTTAAATTTTGGAAGAGCATAGTTAACAGGAAAGCAGGAAGAAGTTCCTTAAGCAAAATTTGCAAGAGAAGAAACTATTAGCATAAAACTTATGTTTACAACTTGCAATTTCAAGAGTGAAATTGAGACCTAGCTGCCAATCTAGTACTGTGCTTAAATCCATGAAATCAAGGTGCCAAAAAGGAAAGCTCATCAGAACAAGGGGATCCTTGACTTATGTCAGAGATCTGTTCCTACGGCATGATGCAACCTGATTTTCACCGTAGGTCAGAAATTACCTACAAGTCTGCTATATGCTTGGGAGCCATAATGAAGGGCAAAAAGTTTATTAAAAAAGACACAAATGAGATAGTGAATGTAGAAAAATCAAATATGACATACAGCCAGTGAAGAAACAACACCGTCTTCTTCATATAGTGGCATAACCATGCTGTATGCCGGGTCTGATGTAAACCGAGGACCTTCTGTACCCTGAAAATATTTATAGAAAAGGCACAGGGAAGCTACCTTATGGCAACATCAGGAAAGTGGGTGAATCTGAGATGCCAGGTTAGGACTGATAATCTTGTAGATTCTTCCTCACTTGGAAGGAAACTCATCAATGTGAGAAAGAGTGATAATGATTAAAAATGACTTCAAGCAAATGAATTCTTTTGGTCTTAAAAATGAACCTTCATCTTACTGTAGACTGTTGCTACAGAATCACAAATGATTCACACATTTTTGTGATGTCAACGAACACTCGTTGCCACTTTTGCGATGCTCGTTGTAGTAGAGACTTTGTAATTGTTGATGCACTATAGTAATGCCGTTGAATAATACTGGTGTCAGACGCCTTCGAATATCACTTGCACTAATGTTTGAAAAATAACCACCGAATAGTAATCCGTATAGAGAAATAGTATAGTGAATAGTGATCCGTATATTAATAGAGGCTAAAATAGATAAAATGGTGATCATTTGGACGTCATGCTAATTCCCATATATACATTTCCTTTACTATCATGTGATCTACTTATTGAAAATGGGATCGCCTGTGTTGGCTCTCTGGTGATCTGTGTTCAAACTCCAGTGTTGGTAGTGACACTTTATTCCTATATAACACACATGCAACTCAAAGAGAAAATAATGATATAATCAAGATATTGACTTTCCCACACTACTAAAAACAAAAGGTTAGGAAGGAAACTTCCATTGATACTAGAAAGAATGATAACAGTGGGTTGAGAAGTCTAATTTCCTTAGATACTATTTTATAAATTTTAAATAACTATAAATGTTTAGTTAATGCATTGTAATATTTTGGATAAAAATGATTAATTTCAACATTACTATGAAAGATAGGGACAATTTATCAGAGCAATCTCCGAGCATCTGCAAGTAATAAGAGTCACTTCCTTCATTTTTTATACTGAAGTACTTGAAGACAGTTCTGTATTTTCTTGTCTATTATACAACTAGCGTATAATACGACCCAGTGTTTCTGAAGCTTAAAAACAGGGAATAAATTACATCATTGCATATAATACGACCCCATAGTACAGCCATCCTCACGTAAATTTTCTTTTTTTTTTTTTTAAAGTTGTACTATATTATCCATTAAAATCTCAATGTTGTACATATATTTCACTAAAATATTTAGATTTCCACAATATTAAAGAAAAGAAATGAACCAGATGTTTAGTCACCTTC
>OZ038486.1:130969008-131051508 GCA_964036315.1 Acanthosepion esculentum | reverse complement strand
CATGGAACTAGAACAGTCCACCCCAGTGAGCGAAATAAAGGGTTCAGTTCGACATTCCAACCACCTGAAGGCCAGCACGTACAACGGCTGAAATGTTGTAATAAATATGGCGACAAAGATGAGGACAATAGTCCAAATAATGTAAATAATGTACATAATACCTCATCCCAGAAATATAGACAGATGCTGAAGAAGGCCGACACATACAATGGCCGAAACGTTGTAATAAATATGGTGACAAAGATGAGGACAATAGTCCAAATAATGTAAATAATGTACATAATACCCCATCTCAGAAATATAGACAGATACTGAAAGGCCGAAACGTTGTAATAAATATGGTGACAAAGATAAGTCTCCTGAAACTGATTTCTTGATTCCTGCCTACCTTCCTCTCCTTAGAAAGATCTCTAAAATCCACATGCATGGCCAGAGAGTTTATGTCTGCAATCAGCTCCCAGAGGCTAGAGAACTCTCTTTGGAACCTCCAGACTGTATATGTGTGTCTATCTTTCCTCAATTCAGTAAGCTATCTTCTCTACCGTTCACCTTCCTCTCAAGACTGTTGCGTACTTGATGGCATTTCTAATAATATAGACAAGGCCATCTCTCTACATCCGTTTGCACACATATTCATGTTCGGTGACTTTAATGCCCACCATATCAGGTGGCATCCAAACCCTTAACTTTCCAATCACTCAATCCTTCACACAAGTAGTTGACTTTCCTATGCATTCCCCTAGTAACCCTGACAGTAACACTTCCCTTCCCAATCTCTGTTTTACCTCCATCTCTGACTCCTGCCGCACTATACAGCTCTATCCTCTTGGCAACTCTGATCACATAGTAGTGTCTGTTAACATCTCCTTCCACTCAATCCACGAACCGCCTACTAACAGAATATCTTCCTGTTATCAACGAACAGTCTGGGAATCGTTGTTTGGAGTGAAATTCTATAAAATATATATATATATATATTTTAACATTAGTTTTTTTTGTCTTAGCAATTCACCTCTGAAGATGATCTCAGATGAGATTGAAAGTATACGATCGTGTTCGAATATTTCTAACGTAAATCTAACGATCGTTAGATTTACGTTAGAAATATTCAAACACAGTTGCATTCCACATCACGTGACGTCCGCGTCTCGCGATGGACACTACTTGAAAACAAACTTCTGAATACAGTTATTTAATTAATTTCTAACGAAAGATTCGGGCGATCTGAAATATCATATATATATATATATATATATAAAAAAATATAAATAAATACTTTCACAAAAAAAACATTCAATTTTTTTTTTCTTTTAATTTGCAACTTTTCAGTTGTTTTCTCCATATTATATATATATATATATATATATATATATATATTTTTTTTTTTAAGCATATCACCTCAAGCAAGGCTGGAGGCCACTATCACACAAGGGGTTATAGAAGGGTTGGAAGAAGAGCAGATAGGAGTGGTAAAGGAGAGGATGTGGAGAAAGAGAAAGACAGTGGGTCAATCAAGGCAAGGGGGTTACAGAAGATTTGGAGCGAGAGCAGATAGGAATGAAAGATGAAAGGATGTGGAGAAGGGAAGTGGATAGATCAAGGCAACTGGAGATGTCAATTGACGCTACACTTAAACCGTTGGAGATTGTATTTGTCAGGGAAACAGTAATAGGGAAGGGAGTTCCATAGGCGAGATGTGCGAGACATGAAGCTATTGGAGTAGAAGAGACGTCTACATCTAACAGTTTCAACGGTGTAGGGGTGGGAATGGGATGCCAGCCTCGTAGGATGTAAGGCCACTTGATCTGACATACAGGAATTGAGATCCATCTTTAATGATAAAAAGGTTTATGTTGGATTTTTACGAACAAGTAATGTCCATTATTATAAGTTTTTTCCATTTTAACTAATACATTAAATCTACTACCCCTTAGGATTGATTTTTTTTTTTTTTTTTTACAGCTTATCAACCCTTTGTTATCTAAAACTGAAACGTATTTTGGATTGTAAGAATATTTCTTTATTTGCAAGTGAATATTGCATTAACAATTATTTTTAAGAATAACAATGATTTTGCCTGATACAAATTCAGCCTTAAGGCATACAATAATCATAAAAAGAAGTCTTGAGCCTAACGAGTTTTTAAAATTAAAAAAGTATCTCTCTTCAAAACCAATTTCCACAATGTCATGATCACATGAGGATCAACTAGAATCCCTTCTTTCTCTTTCAAGTTCAAGGTGGAAAGGTCAGTTTTGATACTCACTTGAAAACTTCACTAGCTGTGACCAGTAGAAACTTGTGGGCATAATATTGGTCATCCCCAATGTTGAGCTTGATGTCGCTGAACAGAGGGCAGTTGAAGAGTTCTTCAAAACGACTGGACACAGCGCTTTCATCATTAACTTCCTCCAAAGTTGGGTTGGTCACTTCCTCATTGTTTTTATCTTCAGTTCGGGAAATTTTTTGTGGGGAAATAGACATCTTAGTTTTGTGTACTCTTCTCAGCCAGTTACCTGTCAGATGAGAGAGAGAAAGAAAATTAAAAAAAAAAAAAAAAAAAAAAAGTCGTAACAGTGATCTTTATATACAAGTAAAACATTTTGAAAAGTTCTTCATTTTTAACAAATATCTTTGTAGCTATTAGATTTGAAGTGGATTGTTCACATTGAAAAAAAAAAAAAAATCCTGTGGTTATTTTTTTTTTATTAAAAGAAATTTGAACTGTGATAATACTAACAAAAAAAGTCTCTTCATCTGTTCCACTTATGTTTGTCTATCAGTGAGATTTTAGCTTTAATTTCAGCCAAACAATAACATTCATCTAGGTTAACTATTAATTACTACTGTGACACAATAGTTCCCACCACCACATGACTGGCTGAACATACACAAAGTCCCTAAATGATGTAATCCGAGTCTATAGTGTCTTGTGTTTTTATAGCCAGGCTTAAAGTTTGTGAAACGGGATCTTCAAAAGTGGCCACCTACTTGACCAAAAGAGAATAAATTAATAGATAAATAAAAGAAAACTTTGGGGATCAAGTGACAACAAATCGGAAGTTGGAAGTTTCCACTCACAGGTAGATTCCTAGTAGGAGTAGCAGAGAGAGGTACCATCTATTTAGCCAGTCATGCTTGTAGCCGTTGCTTGACAGAAGTAAGAAAAGGTGAAAGGACCTATGTACTACCTACATACTTCCAGAGAGAATACAAAGTCTGACTTGAAAAAATAGTCAGTGAATAAATAAACAAATTACTGAAAACAGGATCTGCATTTTTCATTTCTTGTCATGTCATTGATTTAATCTCCCGTTCCTTTGTGAATGTGCAGTGGGCCTTTCCCAGTTTTTGTGCCCAACATTTTAGGCTGGAAGTGAAACGAAGGTGATTTGTCCAGTCAGTGAAAGACCGAGAGGAGGACCCCTGTTGTACATTTACAACTTCAACATAAATTGTCTGTTCATAACTAAGATTTCTATGGGTACTTTAAGCTTGTTTTACTAGATCAATTACGACTGAGTAACGAGTTAGATTCTCACTGGGTTCCCCCATACTTCTGGCCTTGTGCCACATCAAAGCTACCATATTGGGCACTTTGATGTGATATAATGGTTAGCAAGCTGGTCTTGCTAGATCAATTATGACTGAATAGTAAATTTGATTCTCACTAGGTGCCCCATATTTCGGGCTTTGTGTCACATCTAAGCTAAGTTTAGAAAATCGCCATAACTAAGATTTCTTTTCCTGTTTTTTGCAGACTAAAATTCACTCAATACAAGGCTTGGGAGGCACTGAAGGTAGGGATTTACTGTTAAAATGGTTATGATGAATGAGAGGATATGAATTAAAGAGGGGCTGGTAGATTAACTGTTTGAAAATTGTAGATTTTAAACTTCATAGCAGATTACATAGATATCCAACGGTAAGTAGAATAAAAACCTCAGCTGAAAAAGATTAAGTAATTAATATGCGTATTTGCAAAAAAGATTTTCTACTCAAAGACAAAGGCTTCTTAATCATGAATGAAGAAGATTAAACTCTAACAATATTGCATTTTATATGATCGGTATTTTCTTGAACCGGTAATCTCCCCAGAGAAGATAGGGCTGCAGCAACAACATGCTAACTGACGCTGCTGTAATTTCTATATGAAGCAGGTTTTCCTGGGGTGGAGTTACGAGTTCCACACCCTATGGGTTTTAAATTCAGAGTTGTCCTCATCCTTAACTACTTTCTAAGTTAGAGGGCCCATTCTATCCTGTTATTTAACCTACAATTGGGCAGAGAAAAAAATAAATTAAGATTTTTCCGAAGGTAAGGATGTATGGTTGGTTTAATGGATAGCAGCTCAGAATAGGAAATCAGAGTACCGAGTTCAAACTCCAGTCAAGTTCCTTACATTTACTTATGTGCAAATACCCATCTCTTGTCCCTCTAGCTATGGATTAAAAAGTATAATCTTTAATGGGGAAAAAAAAATCATCGTTATCTGCAAAAAATTGTTAATGCAATATTAGAAGAATTGATCTTACAATCCAAAATTAGTTTGGGCTTTAAAATAATCCACAAAGGGTTGAGAGACATCAAAAACAATTGAATCAATGTAAACAGTTAAAAGTTCCTTCTCTTGCACTTCTTGTTTGTGAAAGTCTCTTCCAGCCTCTTGTTTTCCAGTCAACTTTGATTTTCAAGAATTTAAATGCAATGTCAATCATTATCTTCTAAATTCCTGTTCTTTTATCTTCTCTCTCCTTAATAGTACTTTTTCTCATATTCTCTAACACTCAGTAACCCCCTTTGCATCTTAGTGGCTTTATTGCCTTGCTTGGGGCAAAGTAATTACAAAAAAAAAAAATTCAATCAATCAATGTAAACTCCCTATGGAAGATAGGGCTACAACAACAACAATACACTCCTTTAATTTCTATAGCAAGTAGGTTATCCTGGGGTGGAGTCACAAGCCTCACACACAACTGGTTTTAAATTCAGAGTTGTTTTCATCCTTGACTAGTTGCCACCCAAAGCTAAAGATACCCATTCTGTCTTGTTATTTAACCTAGAGTTGGATGGAGAAGAAATAGATTCAGGTTTTTCCAAAGGCAAAGAGAATGAAAAAGACTCCGCCAGTATTTGAACTCTGACATGTCTCTTTCATTTTCTGCATTGAGACCCATCATTATTCTACCTGTGTATCTATATGATAAGTAGAGTTTTCAAATAAGTTAATACAGAATCAAAAACACACATACAAATAAGTTATCATATAATAATTGTGCTTGCCCCCCCCTTCATTAGTTCACATGACTGTTATACCATGCTGATATCTCATAAATAATGGACTATTCCATTTTAGATAGATTGTTTGATTAACCAGCATATCGACCTTCGTTGGGCCATTTAATGCTGAAAAGTTGTTTTTTTTTTGTTTTTTTTCATAAAAGTATAGTTGGTAATATTGTTTTTCCAAAAACGTATACCTGGTAATAATATTTTTTCAAAAACGTATACCTGGTAATATTGTTTTTTCAAAAACGTATAGCTGGTAATAATATTTTTTCAAAAAGAAATGTGCTGGAAAAGACCTGGAAGTTAACTATTTCCCCATAGCTGGGACCCCAACAGGAGCTACCACCCCGGGTCAGGGTGGACCTGGGAACACCAGCAATTAAGAGGTGGTTCCATGCTTCCTCAAAACCTCCTGATCAGAGGCCTTGCTGTTGGATGCAGTTTAATGTCGTACCCAGGATGCTATTCCATTTTGATCACATGGAAAGACAAAAGGCATATCAAAGATGCTACTTGGTTTCAGAGAGAAAATGAAAGAAAGAAAGGAAGAATTTAACATCTATTTCAGAGAAATGGAAAAAGTTGTCAATTTCATATCTTTTCATTTGTACCCCCTTACTTCTTAAAATAATGACCAGCATTAATATTTATGATTGCTATTGCAATATTCTGTTAAAGCTGTTAACCTCAAATATTTAACGACATGATAGGGGAATTTCTACGGATATTTTATTTTTGTAGAACTTGCAATGAGCTTATTCAATCATTAACTGAAGAATTAACATTCATCAGATATTTCAAATTGTAAAACCAGGAAATTTTCAGGAGTGTAGTTATTATTAATCTACAGGGTGTTTCAAAAACGTACACTTGTGAAATAGCAACCAGGAAAAATTTGCATGACATCACCTTCCATAATTTAACCAATAAAATTTCTTAATATATTGTCACATACAGAAATAGGATTCCATTTGATAAATATAAAATTTACAAGGTTCTCAAATGGTAATGTGATTTTTGAAACGCCTTGTAGATCGAGAAGTCCTACTAAAGAAAAGTGTGTATCCTGACAAAAACTGTGTATTCTATTTTTTCATTGGGGAAACCACTCCTATACGTAAAGTGTAGCATTACTAATACCTTAAGCTATAGGAATGGTTTCCCTGATGAAAAGTTAGCTTTATCTAATAAATATTTATAGAGATCTATATTTTTAGAGAATTTTTTTTCTAAATCAGTATCACCCCATGCAAGGAAGTAAAACCACTAAGACACAAGTGGTTGCAGGGTGTGGGAAAATTAGTAACAGAAACATTAATAATGAGTGGGAAGAGAAAAGAGTAATCAGGAAGACAGTAAGCAGATAATGATTGGCATTGCATTTAAACTTTTGCAGATTAAAGTTGGCCGGAAAACATGGAGCTGGAAGTGAGTTCCACAAGCGAGAAGTGAGAGAAAAGAAATTTACATTTACATCTAGCCTGCTCAACTGTGAATCAATCTCTCTGCCAGTATGGTACTGCACTTAAATTCAAAAAATCTAGGGGCCATAGCAAAAGTAATTGTTTGGATGAACTCTTGTTTAACCCATATCTTTTTTTCATTTTTGAGCGATAAGGTAGCTGATCTCAAAATTGAATTACTCATCTCTTAATTGCTTAAGGCATTTTACAGGGTTTAGTATGCTGGTCTTTTTCACAAGTTGAAGGGTTAGGGTATTTCTGGATTAATTTCTGAACAGATTCAATTTTTCTTATCAAATGGTGAAATGAAAGTTATGTTGAACAGCCACTAGATCTTTTTTTGCATTAATGACGCAAACCTCCAGGAGAGTTGACGGCTAATGATTTCCACTGACATGAAGTGGAAAGATTATATTGAATCAATTGCTAGATCTGCCGCGAGGAAAGTATGTTCACTGTGCTAGACAAACTTTTCTTGCCAGAATCTGTCTTAAATATTTATAAGCCTACTATTTTGTCCTTGCTTTGCATATTGCTGCCATATCTTGTCGGATGCTCTTGCTATATTTAGATTCTTGATAAAATCCAAAGAGGAATTTGCAATGTTATTGGTCATGATCTAGCAATTTAGTCACTTCCCCACCACTGTAATGCAGCTTCCGTGTGCCTTTTCTATAAATATTTTCATAGTAATGGTTCTGATTAGCTTTCTGCTATGCTCCTTAGACTTTATGAATTTAAACAATACTCGATTGGCAGTTAGGTCTCATCATTTTACAGATGAAATGGCTAAATGGAACCATAAGTTCTATGCTAACAGTTTCTTCGCTCACACTTCTTGCTTGTAGAACTCTCTTCTGGCTTCTTGATTTCCAGTCAATTTTGATTTTCAAAAACTTAAATGCAATATCAATCATTATCTTATGTCTTTTTTTTCTTGTTCTTTTTCTTGTTCTCTCAGTTTAATAGTGTTCTTTTTTTTTGTTTGTTTTTCATATTCTCTCACACTCGGTAACCTGTTGTGTCTTAGTGGCTTCATTTCTTTGTTTGGAATGAAATGATTTTTTTAAAGAGTCGAAATTTCACTGTTTGGAAAACTTTCAAGTTTTCATCTGAAATCAAGAAAATATGAACTCTAAGCAAAATGGTCACAATGTATAGAGTAAAAAAAAAAGGTATCAATTTAAAATGACAAAAAGAGAATATAGGTTATGCAGCTATTTGACATTATGCTTTCAGTGAGTGATTTTTTATTTTTTATTTTTATGTCTTAGCAAAGTCAAAATCTATCTTAAATTGAAAGAATAATTCTTTCTTGCATTAATGTTTTGAGAATGACAATGTTTATTCCAGATACATAGCTGGGAGTGGGGGAAATGGATTCATATGTTTCCCCAATGGTATTTGCATGTAAATGAAAGTAATGAACCCAACTGGAATTTGAACTCAGATTTCACATTCAGAGCCACTATCCATTATACCACCTGCACATCCTTTTAATATGCAATATATTTTTTAAATACAAAGACACAGAATCATTGAACGTAAGTATAAAAAAGGCAACACTAAACTCCTTTAGTCAGATGGATGTATAAGAAGATATCTTCATAAATTTTGGGGGAGGGGGTAAAAGAAATGGGATTTTTTAAATGACTACTGAATTCATAGCAGTTTGAAAGTATGAAGATTGAACTGTCAAAAACAAATCAGCCTTGATAGATATATATCCTCTAGTATTTACTAAAGTCTAATTGAGATTATATATATATATATATATATAAATAATGCATATGGCTATATAAATTTTTATATATCAAGAACAGTTTTGGAGGAAAAAAGTGCTTAATTGTTCAGCATAATGAGACTGATCACAATTTTTGACAGGAAAAATGCTACTTTAATTAAAAGAGAAAATGTTTAGAAAGTGCTTTAATCAATAGTTAATCCACAGTAAATTTACATCCAGCTTATTACAATGTTTCACCATTCTTGGCAGATCTTCTATTATCACAATGTGGGATATCTAATAACAAAATGATGGGAAAAGAATCTGAATGAAATTGGCTAGATTATATACCCAAAACACATTATTAAAAAATTAAAAAAAAAAAATTTCAAAACTTTTTCCAAAATTTCAAATTCCTAGCATCACTCAGTCATGTGCATCAATGTAAACAAACCTAGTCGGATAAAGTCCTAAGGGACGAAATGTGTCACACAAAAAGTTTTTCTACTTTGTCATGTGCATATATATATATATATATAAAGAAATATAGTTTTAAAGTGTGCTATATTTATGGGATAAAGCACTCAATATCAGAGAAAGTGTATGTAAATATAAAAGTAAACATTTAAGTCAACACTAAACTGTTTCATGCTAGATGCAATTGTCAGGCTGCCTGATGATTGTGTCTAGCATGAAACAGTCTGTTGCTTCCTAGTGTTCACTATATATATATATATATATATATACACACAAACATACACACATCTCAAAAGCAGGCAATGAAAGCTTTGTAAAGATGTATAAGTTCATAATTTATGCTACTACATATCTACACTGGTTTGGAAACAGCACAAAGTACTAGTTAGTTTATATCACAAACACTAGGGACTGGTAAATCAGGATGTTTTGAAAATGCACATATATATGTCAACAGCAGGCAACATAAGTTTCATAAAGATGTAGAAGTATGTCTACAGTAGTAGAAGTGTTTAAAATCTTTTTAACTGTGGCTGCTTTCAATTCTTTGTGTGCAGATACATCAATCATCCAGCAATACATAATTTTCTTTGGGTATAATCAGAATTTAATGTTTTTGCTATAAACTTGACATTCTGTATGAAATATCAACTGGCTTCCAAAAGAATTAAAAAAAATTCTCTTCATTAATGATGACTAAGAAAAGTTCTTCAATTTTCATTTTGAATAAAACTATGTTCAGGTTTTACATTATACTCAAAACAAATGCACCTGCTATAATATTTGGTAAATAAATACTAGGTATCATATCAAAATTAGCTTCATTCAATAAATATTTACAGAGACCTATGCTTTTAGTGAAATATTCATTATTTAACCCTTATCCTCCTGGCATCAGGTTAAACTGACAGTCTTTTTTCCATTTATCTAATCTATAATTTTGGAAAGTGAAAATCTCACTGAAATATGTTGTAAAATTTCCAAGTTTTCATCAGAAATCAAGAAAGTATGAACCAAAATTGATATTATAACTCTTCACTCTTGTCATAGTTATTTACTAAGACTGATTTGATTTGTTTAACGGCATATCAACTCCTTGTTTAATGCCAAAATTTAATTTTCTTGGGAGCTTTCAAGCAGTAAAAATATGATATATGTTATTCTGCTTTCACAATTGAATACATGGTAGATGATACTCAGATTTTGTGCATATACACTACAGTTCAAAACTTTGCAGAAAACCCCAGAATTAGCATGAGATGAACTTTGACAGAAGAGTGAAAAAAAAAAAAAAGAGTTGTTAGTTATTGAAAAAAAGAATGGAATCAATTATCAAACTTATACTTTGAGAAACGTTTGCAACAAATGCCAAAAATTTGTGCTGCAGTAATCAAGGCTGAAGAAGGATATTTTGACGAGAGCAAAATTTACAGTTTTTTTAACTATGTATAATGATTTTCTCTTATTTAAATTACAAAACAACTACTTTTTGGGTCAATTTTTAAAAAAAGTCACCAGGGGTGGCTCAAACTTTTGAACTGCAGTGTACATGTGTGTATGGATATAATTACTAGAGGCAGGGATATGTGTGTGTTATGTTGTAGTTTTGCTGAAGCTGTATTTTGGGATACAGTTTGATTTCTTTAAGAAATTGTAGGATCTTATATGGATTAATGTCATGAAAGTTCTTTCATGTCGGTTGTTTGGTTGATTTTGCTTAGCGGCATTTCAACCTCTATGGGTCATTTAATGCTGAAATCTAAATACTTTGAACGTAATTACATACCTTCAACTACAGATAAAATATATAGTTGGTAATTTTTTATATAAAAATAAATTGCTGGTATTTTGATACATTCATAGTGTTTTGTTTGGGGTGTTCACTATTTGTCCATAGCCGAGGCCCTAACAGGTGCTACCACTCCATTGCAGGGTGAACCTGGGAACAATAGCAATTAAGAGGTGGTTCCACATTCCTCAAAACCTCCAATCTTCCACTCAGAGGCCTCGCTGTCAGATATGCTGGGTATGACGATAAACTATCACGGCACAAGGACACAAATATGTAACACCCGGTAAAGAATATTTACACTTTGAATAATGGCCTTGTCTTTGTCATTATTCTCACAAATAGAGATTTACTTGGTCCAAAGCCACCCCACACACTGAGTCAGGTTACGACACATGACCAGTTTTTAACGTGGGGACCCAAGTGTTTTCATTCTGACCGCTGGTCCAATCTGGTCATAGCATGTCCAAGCTAGTCGTAGCCATGATACCACCAGCACAGGGACAGATCCCTGTGCCAGGAAGTCAAGAAAATAAAAACAGTAAGCAAAATGGTCACAACAAATGGAAAAAAAAGGTTTCAGTTTAAACAGACACGAATACCTGGTCCCTTATTCCAGACACTTACCTTTTATAATAAGATATAAACAAACATTTAATTGTTGAACAGAAGTAGATATAATAGTTTGAGTTTTTTGGGGGTTATTTTATAAAGATGAAATTAATAAAGATTTTCTAATTACAAGTAATGAAGAATCTCTACAATTGTTTGAATTAACAAGAACCTTATGTAAGAAGATAATCCAATAAGGTAAAAACTGCAAGTTGCTGATAGTTCAGTGCTTATTATTTTAGGGCCGGAGGCTACAAGTTGTATGATTCACTCTCAAAATAGGTAGGAATGATTAATCCATTGTATCTAAGAAATTAAGACGCTACTATGAAATGTATTTACAACAAGACTCACCACCTGTTTAAAGTGATAACAGCACAACAGAGACAAGTTGAGCAGAGCAAGATATATCCACCTCACTGTGATGTATTGATTAAATTAAGCAGGTGAATATGATTTTTTTTTTTTTTTTTTTTAAGCGTAACACCCCGAGCAAGGCCGGTGGCCACTATCACGCAAGGGGTTACAGAAGGGTTGGAGGAAGAGCAGATAGGAGTGGTAAAGGAAGGGATGTGGAGAAAGAGAAGGACGGAGGGCCGATCGAGGTGGGGAGGTTACGGGAGATATAGGGCGAGAGCAGATAGGAATGGAAGATGTCAGGAAGTGGATAGATCAAGGCAACTGGAGATGACGATTGACGCTACACTTAAACCGTTGGAGATTGTATTTGTCAGGGAAACAGTAATAGGGAAGGGAGTTCCATAGGCGAGATGTGCGTGACATGAAGCTATTGGAGTAGAAAAGACGTCTACACCTAACAGTTTCAACGGTGAAGGGGTGGGAACGGGATGCCAGCCTCGTAGGACGCTTGAATTCACGAGGCTTAGGGACAAGTGAAAGCAACTCCTCAGAGCAATTACCGTGGAAGTACTTGTAGAAAAGGCAGAGTGATGCAACATTGCGTCTGTGAGAGAGCGACTGCAGACGAGATGACAGATCAGGGCCAATCACATTGCATATCCGTCTCTGGATCTTATCAAGAACCCCGAGGCAACACGCAGGGGCCCCAGACCATAAATGGCAGCAATACTCCATGCAAGGTCGAATGGTAGACTTATAGACCTGGAGGATCGATTCAGGGGAGAAGAATTTCCTAAATTGCACCTTTAAATACAGTGGTTACTTTAAGAGGAAGGAAGAAGAAAGAAAAAGAAAGAAGATGAAAGAGAGGAAAGAGAAAGAGAGGAAAGAGAAAGAGAGGAAAGAGAAAGAGAGGAAAGAGAAAGAGAGGAAAGAGAAAGAGAGGAAAGAGAAAGAGAGGAAAGAGAAAGAGAGGAAAGAGAAAGAGAGGAAAGAGAAAGAGAGGAAAGAGAAAGAGAGGAAAGAGAAAGAGAGGAAAGAGAAAGAGAGGAAAGAGAAAGAGAGGAAAGAGAAAGAGAGGAAAGAGAAAGAGAGGAAAGAGAAAGAGAGGAAAGAGAAAGAGAGGAAAGAGAAAGAGAGGAAAGAGAAAGAGAGGAAAGAGAAAGAGAGGAAAGAGAAAGAGAGGAAAGAGAAAGAGAGGAAAGAGAAAGAGAGGAAAGAGAAAGAGAGGAAAGAGAAAGAGAGGAAAGAGAAAGAGAGGAAAGAGAAAGAGAGGAAAGAGAAAGAGAGGAAAGAGAAAGAGAGGAAAGAGAAAGAGAGGAAAGAGAAAGAGAGGAAAGAGAAAGAGAGGAAAGAGAAAGAGAGGAAAGAGAAAGAGAGGAAAGAGAAAGAGAGGAAAGAGAAAGAGAGGAAAGAGAAAGAGAGGAAAGAGAAAGAGAGGAAAGAGAAAGAGAGGAAAGAGAAAGAGAGGAAAGAGAAAGAGAGGAAAGAGAAAGAGAGGAAAGAGAAAGAGAGGAAAGAGAAAGAGAGGAAAGAGAAAGAGAGGAAAGAGAAAGAGAAGGAAAGAGAAAGAGAAGGAAAGAGAAAGAGAAGGAAAGAGGAAAGAGAAGGAAAAAGGAAAGAGAAGGAAAGAGAAGGAAAGAGAAGGAAAGAGAAGGAAAGAGGAAAGAGAAGAAAATTAAAAACATAAAAGAAAAAAGACATTAGGTGATATTTGTTGGAATTTTGAACTGAATCTTTTATTTAGTCCATGTGGGTAGATTTTTCTAATTCCACATGCCATGCCTTTGGATATCTCAGTTTCAGTTAATTCCCCTTGGTAACTCAACTATCCAAGTTGCTGTTCCCTCTGATGTTGCCTGGTAATGAACTCACAACTCTTTGGGTCAAATCACTTTTGGATCAATCACACAACGCTTGTCTCCTTGGGGATATTAGTGAGAGAAATTTGGCAGACTTATAAACCTAATAATGTCTCAGTCTGGCGAGTCTTGTTGTAAATAAATTTTTGAAAAAATAATATTACCAGAAATGGATTTTTGACAAAACAAAAATATTACCAGGAAAAAAAAAAGAGTTGTTGGCATTAAATGACCCATTGAGGTTGATATGCCGTAAAACAGAACAAATCAAACCTACTGCAGATTTGTGATCTTGTGTCAAACTAAGCTAGCTTAATAAATAACTATGACAAGAAGAGTAAAGTTATAATATCAATTTCAGTAGTGATAATTTAGGACATTAAACCTCATGGGCCCCCAGGCATCTTCTGTCTTCCTGAATGCTGTTCTTTTTTTTTTTTTTTTAACACTATTTACATAGTTCAGACTGTTGTTCTCATCTTTATTGCCATATTCATGATGTTTTGGCTATTGTATACTCTAAACTTCTTCAGGAATGTTGGAATTTTGAATTAAACCCTTTATTTAGTTGATGGGGATAGGTTGTTCTTATTCCATGGGCCATGCTTTTAGATATCTCAGTTTTAATTCCCCTCGATGACTCTTCAAGTTTGTGTTCCCTCTGCTGTGGCCAGGTATTGAACTCACAACTCTTTGGGTCAAGTCAGAGACTGGCCTTGGACTTATCTCTAGAACATACCAGTATACAAGTAGATAACCTGATGGAGATGCTGACTTTCTATACACAAACAACATATTTCGGAATGGCATCAGACATATATCGACAGGATGATGTCTTGGTGATGGGCTCACCATTATCACCAGCAATGGCTTACATATACATGAACTAATTCAAGAAAATGGCAATAGAATCAATATCACTAAAGCCAACTCTATAGCTGAGATACATAGATGACACCTACATACTCTGGCCACACCAGGAAGGGGTCCAGCTACTACTAGACCATGTGAACTCAATAAAATCATTGACGCAGTTCACAATGGAGAAAGAAAGCAAAAACAAGCTAGCATTCCTGGATGTATTAATATCTCTAACAGAGCCTGGGTTTTAACACATCTGTATACTGCAAGCCAACATTCATCAGCTTTAACTCCCACCAGCTATACGGTGTAAAGAAAGGGATCGTCCACTGCCTACAACATCAAGCAAAAGTAATGTGGCTGTCCAGCGACATATGAACAAGAAATGGTCAGTATAAGCAGTACCCTACAATGAAACAACTATCCTGGGTACATGACAGCAACTCCCACAAATTGGGATAGAAGGATACAAGATGATAACACTCAGAAAACAGCCTCAGTCTGCCTACCCTAAATGAAGGGCTTATCAGAAAAATTACAAAAGGTCTGTGGTTCATATAAAATGAGGACAATCTTCAGGAATGGTTCAACACTACACAGACATCTCTTCTGAGTAAGACCACCCATAGAAGAGAACATGATTAAAGACTATGTGTACACCATCCCATGCAGCTGTGGCAAGAAATATAAAGGAGAAATGGGCGGCTCCCTTAAGACAACAGGAGCACCTTTAAATATGCACAAGGGGAAACAGAAAAATCAGGCATGCCTGTCCATATATGGAGAGAAAAGGAAGATCACTACTCTCTGTGGGGCAAAGTTGAAATAATAGAGACCATCACTGGAAAATACAAAAACTTAAGGAATTGGCACTTGTTAGGCTACAAAAATCTCCTAAGCCAGCCAGGCCAAGACATAGACATGAATACAATATGGGAACCAGTAATACAGAAAGAGAAAACAATTACAAAAAATTTTAATATGAGCTCTTTTTTTTTTCCTGGTGATATTTTTGTTTTGTCAAAAATCCATTTCTGGTAATATTATTTTTTCAAAAACATATAGCTGGTAATATTATTTAATATTTTTCCAAAAACTTATAGCTGGTAATTTTTTTTTTTTTTTCAAAAAACGTACAGCTGGCAACATTATTTTTTCAAAAACATTATCAGAAGCCTTGCTGTTGGACACAGTTTATCATCTTAGCCAGGACGCGGATGTAGTTTATTGTCATGCCCAGGATGAGATCTGGGTTTGGGGGTTAACTATTTGCCCATAGCTGGGACCCTAACAGGTGCTACCACCCCGGGCCAGGGTGGACCTGGGAACACCAGCAATTAAGAGGTGGTTCCACACTCCTCAAAACCTCCTGATCAGAGGCCTTGCTGCTGGACGTAGTTTATTGTCTTACTCAGGACGCGGATGCAGTTTATTGTCATACCCAGCACGTACAAATATGCAGTAGCCTGTGGAAAATATTTAAACTTGAAATAATGTCCTCATTGTTATTATCACAACATTTTGGTCATTGTGCACTCCAGTCTTCTTTGGGCATACGTAGGTCTAGGTAACCACCAGGGAATTTTGAATTGTATCATTTTATTTAAACTATGTGTATGGATTGTATTCAATCATCATTCCTAGGGATATCTCATTTTAGTCTTTTTTAGCACTGCTCAATAAGTGATAGTTCATTTGCCCACTTTGTCAGAGTCTGTACTAACCAGGGATTGAACTCATAATTACTATGCCACCAAATTTCCAAACCAACATTCCAGGCCAACTGTTGCACACGGTGTACTATGAGAGAATTGTAGGTGTGCCGTGAATGTTTTTCAAGGTTATTAATTATTTTTGGAGCAAATCCAAAGCACTATAAGTGTACATATAAAAATTAAAACCCCTGTAAGTTGATCATATGAGTAGATTATTGTTATAATAAATAAACGTATACATAATATATAAAATAATATATATAAATGCAAGCTTTTTTTGCAATAAACAATACTAAAACAAAAATCTACTATGGCAAGAATCCATAGATTTCAGAGTATGCATGCCCAAAATTCAACTTTGAATGAAGATATTCTAAATAAAAAAAAAAATTAAGAGTCATGCTCAGATTTTAAATGTTAAATTATAATAAAGAGAAAAATAAATAAATATAAATTTTGATTTAAATTACAATTATTTTTTTTTTTTTAAATTATGATAAATTGTTTTGTTTGTGTTAAGTCATAAAAAGTATGCTCTTTTTTCTGATAATGATAATTTAACTGTGTCACAAGTTTAACTATAGGTTCAAGTGTTCTGGGAGATAAAAAAGGTTAAAAAATATTGCTGAAGAACCAGAGATGGCAAACCACTAACCCGCAGGTCATGAACTTACCCACCATCAACATTTTAGTGACCCACAAGGTGTCAGTGAAATGACATCATGAAATATGGCTTGCCCAATCAAATTTAGCAATTTTTCAAGTTTTGTTTGCATCTTGTGGATACCTAAATGCATCCGATACACAGCCAATTTTATAATGTTTTGTATAGCTGTATAGGAAGTTTTTTTTTCTGTCTTTGCATTTTACCAGTCATGGTCTCATCTATTTTTAGTGTTTTCTCAGATAATTTAAAATTTGTGACTATTCTGAATTCATGTGTGATAGTCCCTTTTAGACTGTCAAAATGACCCATCAGAATGGCCACAAGAAAAGGAAAAGTAGCTTAGAATATAGTAGAAATAGAAGACTTTTTTCTGGAGACAGGAGTGAAAAATATGGGGTTATTGAGCAAACTAAATCTTTTTGTTGTATATGCAAGGAGTCAGTTGTTGTATGCTCATATAATATGAGGGTCATTCAATAAATAAGGTAAATTTTTCGGTATAAGGACTTCTAATACAGATAGAAGCTTACTCTTTTTTATTTTTTTTGTTTTACTTCTTTTTCACATGGATTCAATTTCTTTTGCAGATTAAAAAAAAACTTTGAGAATTTTGGCGATTAACAAAGATGGCCGACCAAGAAGCATGCTCCAGGATTGAACAGCGGTCAGTTATCAAGTTTTTGGTTGCTGAAGGGTGCAAACCAGTTGAAATTCATAGGAGAATGTCAACTGTGTATGGTGCCACATGTTTCAGCCAAGAAATGTCTACAAGTGGGCTAAATTGTTTAAAGAAGGACGGAGCAGTGTTGAGGATGAAGACAGGCCTGGGAGGCCTACAGAAGTGAGGTCTCCTGAGGTGATTGAATCAGTCAATGACCTCATTCAGTCTGACAGAAGGGTTACAGTGGATGACATTGCAAGGACTTTGAGCTTATCTGTTGGGACAAACGCAGGAGTCATCAGTCAGAAGGAGTCATTTTGCATTATGACAACGCAAGGCCTCACAAAGCAGCCCAAACGGTGCAGACCATCAACGAGCTGGGCTGGGAACTGCTCCCTCATCCCCCTTACAGCCCAGACCTTGCCCCTTCAGACTTTCACCCGTTTGGTCCCTTGAAAGCGTTCACGAGAGGCACGAAGTTTAAAAGTGAGAATGAAGTCAAAAGTGTTGTGAGCGACTGGCTGAGACATCAGTCCAAAGATTTTTACGCTGAGGGAATACAGAAGCTTGTGCACAGATGGGAAAAGTGTGTGACAGTGCTGGGAGACTACGTTGAAAAAAAAAGAAAAAAAAAAAAAAAAGAAAAAAAGCAAGCTTCTATCTGTATTAGAAGTCCTTATACCAAAAAATTCACCTTATTTATTGAATGACTCTCGTATTAAGTGCCATTTTGAAAGCAATCATCAGAATTTATGCTCAATGACAGTTGAAGAAAGGAATTAAATTACTTGGCAAGAAGTAAAGCAATAGGAACACCAATGTGATAATTTCAAAAAGACGTTTAAAAACAAGAACAATATTTCTACACCCAGTTTTCAGTTATCCTCTATTATCGCTAAGCATGGAAAGCCAAACTCAGATGGTAGTTATTTAAGAGGCCTTTTCGAACTGCTCAGAGTTTTTGCTTAAAAGCTTTCAAAATAAAGAGGAGATCACTAAAAGAATTAGAGTTGCCAGTTGCTAGAAATATTGTCAAAGACAAAATAATTGCTATGTATAAAGATGTAACTAATCCAGTTGTACTATATTTGAAAAACGTAGGCATATTTTAAATTTGTTTGGATGAAAGTACAAACATTACATTAACTGCTTGTTTAGCAGTTGCTGCAGGGTTTCCTTCCAAAAATATAATGAAGAAAGAACTGATCAAATTGATAACACTTTCAGAGAAAACTAGAGGGCAAGATATTATGAATGAATTTAAGAAGGAATTTATTGAACTTGGCATTAAGTTCAGAGATATTGTTTATCACAACAGAAACCACAAAGCTTGATTAGAAAAAGATGTGAAATTACTGAAAGAAGAAGTAAATGATAATTTACATGAATTTCATTGCATTTTGCATCAAGAATCTGTGTGCAAAAATTAGTTTCAAATTATGAGAAAATGTCATGTCCCTTGTAATAGATATTGTGCATTTTATAGCTGTTCATTCACTTAACAAAATGTCAATTCACCAACCTCTTGAATGAAATTAACAGTCAACAGTCAGTTTTCTGGGTTACTCACGTACGACTATGTCAGATGGTTAAACTGTGGCCAAGTGTTAAATCGACTTGTGGAGTTGCTGGAAGAAACGAGACTTTTCTAAAGCAAAAAAAAGCAACAAAAAAAAAGAAATGACTATACAGAACTGAGTGATATCAAATGGTTAAATGACTTAAATTTTTTGCAGATTTCATGCTTCATCACAATAACTTGAATACAAAAATTACAAGGTATGGAAGCGTTGTGTTGTCGATGTTTGGGCATATTAAAGCTTTCAAAAGAAAACTAGAAATGTTTTCCATTATTAAAGAAGCGCTACTTAAAGTTTTTCAACAACTGGCAGTACAGAAAAGAAACTCAAAAAGCATTCATTAATAGTAAAGATTGCCAAGCATTTACTTTCAGAGAAATTTTCCCAATTCCAAGAACTAGATAGCATTTTACAATTCATCCAGTACCCCCACACTATTCAATTTCATGATCTTAAGCTATCCACAGTTGATCTAAATAACTTGGAAATAGAATTAGTAGACTTCCAAGAAAGTGCAGCGTGGAAGACAAAATTTATCAACATAAATAAGTTGCAAGAAAAGGGGTAAATTTGCTTTTTAACGCCCGCGCTAAATATCTCTTAACATTTTCCCAAATCGTCATAATTCCATGTAAATGTTCATGCTGAACTCGAGTTAACAATTAAATTATGAAGAAACCTACCATTTTGAAGTTATCGACGTAACTTAAATGCGGAGTAATTTTAAACGAGTAAGTTCAGTTAAGAGCAGTAAAAAGGCTCTTAATTAAACTTCCGCACACTAAATGTTCAGCATTGAATGTAGTTAAACAAGGCCAGTAATGGCCAACAGCTGAATGCGACCGAGTTCGAACTTTTATTGTCGATAACTCCAAAATGGTAGGTTTCTTCATGATTTAATTATTAATTCGAGTTCAGCATGTACATTTACACGGAATTATGACGATTTGGGAAAATGTTAAGAGATATTTAGCGTGGGCGTTAAGAAGCAAATTTACCAGAAAAGGAAGTAAAGTCTATTACCAAAAAAAAATGAACCCTCAGAAATTGGAGGTGAGAACCTCTTTGGAGAATGGTCATCCGTGCCTAATTCTTTTGCATCAAAGAAAAAGTTGGCCTTAGCAATGTTTACCCTTTTTGGTTCTTTTTCCTCATTTGAAATGTTGTTTTCATCTATGAATTATATAAAATTAACCATCAGGAATCACCTTGGTATGGATACGAGTGATGCATGCGTTGACCTGAAAACAACGAAGCATGAACATCGAATTAAAACATTAGCAACTAAGATACAGTAAGTATATGAGTGACCCATTTGTTTATGAAAAATTTAAAAGTACTAAAAATGACCAGGCAACTATAATTCTAGGTTATTGTCTGAGAGGACAATCCTGAAGTTAGTTAGAACTTGGAGCCTTAAATTTAATGTTTGTATTGCCTTATCTGTTGTTGCATGCAGCCTTGCTGTCAAGCTTGACTCTCTCGGCCACTGTCTCTCGCTGCAGCCTTGTTGTCAAGCTTAGTTCACTGTTGCTTCTCCATTTTTTCTTTATTAACAGCTTCCATATGATATTTATATAAAAAATGATGACATTAGTCTGAAAGTAAATAATAACTCCCTGTCCTAGAAATTCAGATAAAACCCTGTGAGGAGCTAGTCAGTAGTAATGATAAAGGAAACTGGCTTGGTAACTATTCCTCTTCAACAAAGCACCTTCTTGTCAAAGTTTTTAATTCACCACATAAGTTATATTTAGTGCCAGATAGAGAAGAAACTATTCAGTTCAAAAGACTTGAAACTAAGTTGAAACCAATGCTACCTGGAACAATTATACAGTAGTGGAAATAATTATACGCCATGAAATTGTTAATAATTTTCTTATTACTGCACAAATTCCTCTGAAAATTTGCATGTGGTACCTAGATCCAATGGGTATTAGTATAAATATTTGATTTTATAACAACTTTCCACCAAAAAAAGTTATTAACAAAACTTCGTTTTCAAGGGTGGAAATAATTATAAGACAGTTTTGAAAATTTGCATATCTGGTTTACTTCAGAATGCCAAGGGAAGAATAAGTGCATGTGCAGATTATAAAAAGACTCTTATCAATGATTTTGAGCCACGTGAGTCCTATTTAAACATTTCATAATTGAAAATGAAAAAGGGCAAATTTCTGCCTATAAACTGGAAGGAAAATCTATAAGTTTCATTGCAAGAGAACTGTCGAGGTCCTGAACAGTTGTAAGAAATTATCTAAAAAACCCTGAATCATATGGCACCAGAAAACGTTAAGGTCGTCCACTTAAAATCACAAACGTCGACTTTTTCTAGAAGCTTCTAAAGGACAATCAAACTCAAGAGATCTGCAAAAATCTCAGAATTTACCCATCACTCCAAGAAAAGATTGTCAACTTCTCCATGAATCGCCAAATCTCGTGTATCGAAACAGGAAGACAGCCCCTGCTTTAACTACTAAACACAAGAAGATGCGCGTAGATTGGGTAAAGAAAAAAGTAACATGGACAAAGGAGAAATGAGAAACCATGGTGTTTTCTGATGAGAAAAAGTTTAATTTGGATGGGTCCCATGGGTACGAGTGTTATTGGCATGATTTAAGAAAGGAGAAGCAGCTGTTTTTAAAAAGACCATTTGGAGGAGGATCTGTTATGGTTTGGGGAGCTTTTTCTGCATCTGGAAAGGCTGATTTAGTAGTGATGGAAGGGAAACAAAAGATACTGAAGTTTTGGACTGGCCCAGTAAGTCTCCAGAACCCAATAGAAAATTTGTGGGGAATTTTGTCAAGATGAGCATACAAAAATAAACATCAATTTGAAGATAGAGAAACTTTAAAATCTTGAATTAAACAGTATTGGAATGAAATTCTATCTGAAACTCTCAGAAAACTTATTGATTCAATGCAAAACAGGTGTGTTGAAGTATTACAATTAAAAGGGAATAAATGTAAATATTGAATTTTGTACATTTTTGTTGTTAAATACAAATTTTCAAAACTGTCTTATGCTTATTTCCACCCTCAAAAATATAGTTTTCTTAACTTTCTTAATAACTATTTCGGATGGAAAGTTGATATAAAATTGAATATGTATACTAATACAATCGGATTTAGGTACCACACACAAATTATCAGAGGAATTTGTGCAGTAATAAGAAAATTATTAACAATTTCATAGGGTGTCTAGTACTTATTTCCACCACTGTAGTTAAGTGTTAACTACATGTGAAAACAGCAAACAATGGAAGATTATGTTTACTGAAACAATTGTGCAATACAAAGTACATTTTGAATAGAAGCAAAATAGATGTTTACATGTAAAAATCGAATAATTGTAGAGGAACATCAGGACATTGAAAAAAAAAAAATCCAAAACTTTTCATTCATATTCTATACTTGTAGTTGTTTTAAGTAGAGCTTTCCAAACTAGTGTGTCACAATATTAGTAGTCTACTTATAAGGAAACATTCAGCATTCATTGACTGAGCATTCAGTGCTAATTGAGTTATGCTTGTTTTCCCTCCCTAGCAATTAATCTGGGATCAAAGGGTAGTATCTGCTCCCAGGTGGACAAGCTACATTTTATCATTCAATTGTGTCTCTGTCTGTATGTATTTTCTTTTGCTTTCACTCTCAGTGACCGCTTGCATATTGGTGAAATTATCATTTTTCTTGGGGTGGTGCCTGTTACTTTGTAATTGTCTACCTCGAGTGGCTCTTGAGGCTTGTACAGAGTGAACATTATCATAAAAAAATAAATAAATAAATAAAATCAGAATAAATGGCCTATGTATTTGGCATACCTTTTATAATGCAGACTGGGCAATCTGCATTTGTCAGATGATAAACTTAACAGTCACTACATTGTGTTATTTTTAAATTAGTTTATATCTCAGGCATTTATTCTGTAAAACTGCTAAGTTTTTGTCAGAGGTAAGCAAGAGCTGGAAAAAATCTATTTTTCCTTAACATTGTGTGTAGTTTTTGTAAAGATATCCCATCATTTTTTTTCATATTAATGTTTACCCAATACAAGGCCCAAAAGCCACTCAAGGTAGAGGGATAGTGTGTATGAGCATAAGAAAGATCAAGAGATGATGTTCATGGGGCTATGCAGGAAAGATAACAGTTAGCCCTAGACTTGAAAAGGGTCAAGACTGTATTGATTGGAAAAACATTCTGCTAGGAGTGTGTTCCACAGAACAGCAGTTCTTGAGAAGAACATGTCTAAATGGAACTTACTATAGCAATACAAAGGGAATGGGGGATGATTCACTCTTGTGTATGTGTCATGGGGAGTCCCGTTTGTAAAGGTCATGGGCAGTGGAATGTAAGGTAGCTCATCAGAACACATGCCATGGAAATAGCGATAGAGCAGCGTGAGTCATGCAACATCTGTGGGGAAGTGGTTTTAGCGTGGAAAATAATTCGTCACACACAAAGCTGTGTAGGCTTTTTTGAACTATCAAGACAGGCAAGTGAGGAGTAGGTAGTTTGTAGTTCCAGTTGAGATATAGCAACAATGCTCCATTTTGGTCCTGATCTGGCTCTTGTAAAGAGTATAGTGGGAGGGGGAGTCAGATGCTTACTGGAGTGGTACAATGAACTAACCATCTTTAGCAGTAGATCTGATATAAGAGTTCTGGAGAGAGTCTGATTGCCAATTGATCTTCAAGACAAGGAGCTTCCTTGAGAGAACTCCCATCCACCATGATAGGTGAAAGTATGGAGTCTGCTCACAGGTGATGGAACATAAATTTTGGTTTGGACATCCCGACATCGCTAGAACAATTACGACCGAGTAGTGAGTTTAATACTCACTGGGTACCTGATGTTTTCAGCCCTGTGCCACATCTAAGATACACTTAGAAAATAACCATAACAAGTTTGGTTTTGGCTGTATTGAATTTAACAAGCCAGTCCTTTCCCCAGTGACCCACCTGGGCATGGTCAGAGATGAGCTGAGCTTCTATGTTCTGGTCTTCCAAATTTTGGGAGGTACTTTAAAAAATAAATCTTTTTATTCCACATAGTAAATAAGGTAAGGAATGAAAATAGATTTCTTTACTTGTATCTTGTCTTTTAGAGAAAGAAAAATTATTTTTACCAAGAATTTTGCCTGAGATGAAAGCCCTGATAATACAAGTGGATACTGAAAAGTTTTTAGCCCAACATACATCCCAAAATAAAATTTAAAAAAAAAACAAAACAAAAAAAAAACAAAACAAAAAAAAAACAGATTTTTTGGAAGGGTCTTCTTGGTTGGGATGGTAACTTTTCAGTACCCCCTTGTATATATTATGAACTGAATTAACTCATACAACACTGCTTCTTATTTTGCTTGTTTTGATATACGTAAATTTCAAATGTTCACAAGTTTTTGAATAAATTCATTATTTATGGATAAATTATATATAAATATTTATTATAAATAAACAAACAATGAAATATGTCTTCATTGTATATTAATAAAAGTCCTTGTGTAATTACAAAACATTAACAGTAATAAGTTTTTGAAATTAACAGAATTTTTGCAACAAGCATTTAAGCTAGTAACGACTTTTTCCACAGCAACATAAGGTTGTGTAAAGAATCAACACTAAAAGGAATATTTTCAAGAATGACATAAAAGACAATATTTCTTTTATATAACTACTTGCATTATTTACATTACTCAAACTGTTATCCTCATCTTCATTGCCATATTCACAATGTTTTGGCTGTTGTACACTCTGGCCTTCTTCAGGCGATTGGAATTTTGAACCAAACCGTTTATTTCATTCACTGGAGTTCTAGTCCCACGTGCCATGCCTCTTCTGGATCCCTCAGTTATTTCCCTTTAACTCAACTCTTCAAGTTTTTGGTTCACTACTGCTGTGGCAGTAGTGAACTTATAACTCTTTGTCTGAAACATTGTGAATATGGCAATGAAGATGAGGATAACTGTTTGAGTAATGTAAATAATGCAAGTAATCATAATACCTCATCTCAGAGATATAGACAGATTCTTTTATATAGTTCTTGAAAATTTTAAAAAAGTAATGAATGTTGGTTTTCTTCCATTTCTTTTTCTGCATAAACTTAAAACCATTTAAATCTGTAAAAGTTTATTTGCTGATTTTTGCTGAAATTTTTGAGAAGAGGAATTATCGTAATTATATGCATTGCTATTGAGACCAGCATGTCCATCTTGGTTTTTGTACTAACATTTCGGCCATTATACCTTCTAGCTTTCTTCATGTGATCATCTGAGCATTTGCCATGGAAATAATGATAGAGTAACAATAGGCTTTCAACTTTGTGTCTGTGGGGGAAGAGGCTGTAGAGTGGAAAATAAGTCTTCGTTCACATGACACTGTAAATAATTATGAATTCTTGTGGACTGGGGAGAGAAATGGATGGTCAACTTTAACGCCTCTAAAACAAAACTGCTCTCCATTAACCACCACAAGGATCCATCCCTGCATCCCATTAGAATGTCTGAGGACCAACTTCTCGAGAGCTCCTCTCTGCAGCTGCTCGGTCTCACGCTGTCCGCTGATCTGAGATGGAACAAATACATTGAGTCAGTTGCATCATCCACCGCAAGAAAAGTTGGTTCCCTGTGCCGAGCCGGGAAATTTTTCTCCCCGGAATCGATCCTCCAAGTCTATAAATCGACCATTCGCCCTTGCATGGAGTATTGCTGCCATATATGGTCTGAGGCCCCTGCTGGTTGCCTCAGGGTTCTTGATAAGATCCAGAGATGGATATGCAATGTGACTGGCCCTGATCTGTCATCTCGTCTGCAGTCGCTCTCTCATAGACACGATGTTGCATCGCTCTGCCTTTTTTACAAGTACTTTCACGGTAATTGCTCCGAGGAGTTGCTTTCGCTTGTCCCTAGGCCTCATGAATTTAAACGTCCTACAAGGCTGGCATCCCGTTCCCACCCCTTCACCGTTGAAACTGTTAGATGTAGACGTCTCTTCTACTCCAATAGCTTCATGTCTTGCACATCTCGCCTATGGAACTCCCTTCCCTATTACTGTTTCCCTGACAAATACAAACGGTTTAAGTGTAGCGTCAATCGACATCTCCAGTTGCCTTGATCTATCCACTTCCCTTCTCCACATCCTTTCATCTTTCATTCCTATCTGCTCTCGCTCCAAATCTTCTGTAACCCCCTTGCCTTGATCGACCCTCCGTCTTTCTCTTTCTCCACATCCTCTCCTTTACCACTCCTATCTGCTCTTCCTCCAACCCTTCTGTAACCCCATGCGTGATAGTGGCCTCCAGCCTTGCTTGGGGTGATACGCTTAAAAAACTAACAACCGATTACGATAAACTAGCCGTTTAGAAAAAACAAATAAAGATAATCAACCCAAATAGATAAATTAAAAACTGTTCCGACCAAAATAATAGTAAGAACAAACCACAACATCCCACCCCAAAATTCAACAAATAGACAAATATATAAGATAAAAAATAAAAATGAAAATAAATAAAAACAAGCAAAACAATTTGACCCAAATAAATAAGCAAACATCCGACTTCCGGTAAATGACTGCCATAATAGACTACCAACAATAAGCTATATAAACAAATTTTTACTACGTTAACAAAAAAACACCGATCAAAATATAAAATAAATAATATATAAGATAAAAAAATAAAGATAAAAAAATAAAAATAAAAAACAAGCAAAATAATTTGACATAAATAAATAAACAAATAAGCGACTTCCGGTAAAAGTAACCGCCAAAATAGACTACCCATAATGCACCACTGACCCTTATATATAAATAGCCAAGAAAAATAACAGCACTAGTTGCCTGACGATTACACTAGCATGAAACAGACTGTCGCCTCTAAGTGCTGACTTCCATGTCCACTTTTATATTTACACACGCTCTATCTCTGATATTGAGCACTTTATCCCATAAATATAGCACACTTTAAGACTATATTTCTTCATATATATGAATAAATATAGTCTTAAAGTGTGCTATATTTATGGGATAAAGTGCTCAATATCAGAGAGAGCGTGTGTAAATATAAAAGTAAACATGGAAGTCAACACTTAGAGGCAACAGTGTTTCATGCTAGATGCAATAGTCAGGTTGCCTGACGATTGCATCTAGCATGAAACAGACTGTCGCCTCTAAGTATTGACTTCTATGTTCACTTTTATATATATATATACACACACACAGTGATTGAAAAGTAACTCCCTATTTTATGTATGATGGACTTTCCTGTATAACTATAATTTTTTACAAGATGTGAGAGTCTATCATATATAAAACAGGGAGTTACTTTTCAATTCTCCTATATATGAGGTCCACTTGAGGTCTGTAGTGAACTTGAGCCCCTCTGCCACTACCCCTCCCCACACAACTCACAAGAAAAATTAAATAAATAGAAGCTCGGGGCCGAGATATAAAATCCTTTTTCAGAGTGAAAGTCTTTAAAATAAAATTCAATGAAAAAATGTACAGCTCTACAGGGTGTCCCTAAAGTCTGAACACTTAGGAAATCTCATTAACTATATTTTTTTTACCTCCACAGATTAAACACAGTTTTGTCGAAAGAAGAAAGAACTGACTTCTTTATCCGGCATATGTTAAAGGAGAAGGTGTACTCAATGAAAATCACAGATGCAACAAACTTGATTGAACACAGAGTGAATGGGCTAAAATTGACAACATTGTCAAGTTACTGCATAGAGTTCATGTGAATCTTGCAAAGTGCATCAACCTTTGCATCACAAATGATGGAAATTATACTGAAGATGCTATTTGTTAATATTCCAATTCAATTAAATGTTGTTGACAATTTCATTTCTTGAAAATATGCATTTTTCTCTTTGTGTTCATATTTTAGGGACAGCCTGTATAATATATTTGCAACTCAGTTCATATAGAATACTGACCTTGTATGATTTTAGGACGGTCACATATTAAGTTCAATTTACACCGACTCCTCTGAGCTTATACTTTACAGCTAGTCTGCAGCTTTTTAATTCTAGGTTATATTTAAAAATAACTTTTCTCTTCCCAAAGTACAAATAAGTACTAATTACCTTGCCTCACCATTACTGGTGAAATAAACAGATGTGCAGCCCCTTGAACAAGAGATGTCGGGATTTGATAATCTCAAGATCCTGTATTTTTCTCCCTTCTATAAGAAAAATGGCATAGCTTAGGGGGGAAAAAAAAAAAAGAAAAAAGATTTGTTTCTCCTACTACTTCTGATGTTATAATTCATGTAAGTCTTCTTTTTTATTTCTCCCTTGATTCATGCATTTATAATGATTTTTTTTGATCAACAAAACTTGAAAAACTTTTTTTTTTTAAGAATAAGAGGGCACATATCTTATATTAGCAGCATTAATTTAATTCTGTGCAATTATTTTACCATTTCAGTGAAAAGAAAAACAATGCAGCCATAAACCTGATGCCCCTCCACTTATAATGGTCTTCTATTTGGATTGTGGCTCACAGTAAAGGGAATCAGAAAAAAAAAAAAACACCCCCCCCCCAACAAAAATAAATCGTAAGTTCAAAATGACTATCATTTTGAGTTTTTCAATTAACATAATCACTTTATCTTTTCACCACAGGTGGCAGATGCATATAGGCATTTAGCCAAGATAGTAATGGACTTTGGAAAAATAATAAATAAATAAAAGTCTATATGAAACAAAGTTAAACACTGGAGGTGCTAACAATTGTTAGTAAGCTTGAAGTCTGAGTAGATGCTACTATCTTATCCCAGTATCATTAGAAAAAAAAATAATACAAAAGTAAAAAAATAATATAATACTTCTACTATGAATAATATGATTATAAAATCAAAAATAGCACCGATTAAAAAAAAAAAAAAAAATCTTGGAATGAAGCAATGAGTTTAAATATTTCTTCTTCTACAAAGTTGTTAAGTTTTCATAATTTAACAGTAAGGCACCTGGACATTTACTAGGCTTCCCTGAGTCAGAGAGGATGTAAATTTGAATCTCACTAAGATCCTATACTTTATATCTGATCCCTGCTGTCTACTCAAATGGCATCATTCACCAAAGAAAAAAAATACAAATTTAAAAGGCTTGATAACTATTAAATGCTCGTAGTAGCACCATAAAAAAAAACCCATCAGTTTAAAGGCCAGGGGGATAGAAGTTAATGTCTTACATTGGTGTTACTGAATTGTCATGGGAACAAAGAGAATGAGAAAATTTCATCTATTGAAGGCAGTGTACCAATAGTACAATGCTCGTTATGCATTTGTGGGAATTGATAGATAAAGACAGGTGAAATGGAGAATTTTAAGGAAAGCATTTGCATGCCAGACAGGATCTAAAAGCTATAAACTATGCTTTGAAGAGAAGCCATGTATTTTAAAAGGAACTCAGCAAGACAGAAGACTGAAGATAAACTTTGAGTTACTTTCTAAGTGTAGATATGAAAGTAAGTAATAATCATGCTACCTACTTACCTGATTAAGTGTGTATGGACTTCCCTAGACTTATGTCATAAAAAGACTATCTGGGATGTATACTAAATGCTCAAAATTCAGCAAACATGAAACTGACAGTTGAGCTCTTTCTTGCATCTGTAAGTATTCACTATTTGTGTATTCTATTGCGGTCATTATATGCCCCCACCTAAAAAAAAAAAAAAAAATGCTAACAAGAACTACATTCTCAATTATAATAGTGAATGCCCACAAAAAAAAAAGAAGAAAAAAAAAAAAGAAGAATAAAGAGGGGGGAAAAAAGAAGGGGGGGAAAGAAGGGGGGAAAGAAGGGGGGAATAGGGGGAGGAGGAGAAAAAAGAAAAAGAGAGAAAAGAGGAAAAAAGAGAGAAAAGACGAGAGAAAAGACGAGAGAAAAGACGAGAGAAAAGACGAAAGAAAAAAAGAGAGAAAAGAGAAAAAAGAGAAACAAGAAAAAAAGAGAAACAAGAAAAAAAGAGAAACAAGAAAAAAAAAGAAAGCTTCTTAAGTAGAGCACACCTAACCTCATCTTCTGGGGAAATATTTTTCACCAAATTTAAACATGTAATACAAAATTGATAACCAAATAAGATTGTTACAATAGAAATTAAAAATGATACTAACACTAAAAATACAGTACAAAAAAATCTTTTACTGCAACCAGATACATAAAAATTATAAACAAGGCCAATTTGCAATGGAGTGCATCATAAAACAATACATCTCACTCCTCAAATATAGCAAATGCGTAAAACTTCCTATAAAATAAATTTTGATTTTCAATTTTCATGGAGGTACCTTTAACCGATTGAAACCAAATTTTGGGGACAAGTGCAAATAGGTAAGGGGGTACAAAGTACAGTTGGTTTTACTTTTACTAGGGTGCGTAGCTTAGTACAATAAATTTTCATTAATATTTTTGGAAAATTTAAAAGTTTTATTATTTAACATCCGAAATACTCCCATTTTTTTTAAAGAATTTAATAAACAATACTATAAGTTTTGTTGCCAAAAGATAAAAATAAAAAGCAGATGGTTCCTTGTTTTTGCCTTCGTACAGAGTCCAGTTGGAGACATCGAAAAATACAAGCATTGTTTCAAACCAACATCCTGTTAGTTGCGCCTAGCTTCAATTAATGTTGATAGATAACAAAGAAACATTTGTTCTTTACCAAGAGCAAATGCATATAAGAACTTGACAAATATTACAACACGGAATCTCAGACGTGATAGGTCAGTACTTAAAAATAGCACAGTACTAAAGATTACAAGGTCCAAATTCATAGATTAGTTTTAATTTTTACTTGAATGATGATACTTGAACAGTAAGTAAAGAGTAGCTATTTTCTTTCAGATTCTTTTTCAAAGTTGAAAGGAGTTGACTGTTGACAGAATAAAAGAGGAACACTAAAACACTGCTTTTTAGTAAAAAGCAGTGATTTTCAACCGGTGTGCTGTGACACACTGGTTTGCCCTGAGAGAGAGGATAAGTTTAACCATGAAAAGTTTTAAAGGTTAAAAATAAAATATTTTCGAAAGAAGTCCAAAAAGCACAATAAATGTAAAATTAAAAAAACCTTTAATTAAATTCATTACACGATTACATTGTTTTCATCAAATTTTGGGGACTTTTTTTTATCATGGTATGCTCTTTTTTAGCGAAAAAGTGGAGGTACTGTAACTGTACCTATATGGTTGAACCAGATCATCACCCAACCATTCGCCCGATATAGGTAAGCATAAAAATAGCAGGCATTACTTTTGGAGCGACCCTCGCCTACCCCGTCACCCAAAAACACCTACAATAGCACAGAAATCAAAATTGTCAGTTTGCCATGCGATATTATGCAAAAATGAAAAACAATTAGAAAAGATTTATTATTTCATTGAGTTCTTGTAGGCATTATGGTGCCTTAAAAAATGGCAACATTCATCATACCTAAAAAAAAAAAAAAAAAACTCTGTAACAAAAAAATAAATAGTCCGTACCGTCATCCAGTTGAGTTAAAGCTGTTGAGATGATTGATTTATTGAATCTTTTTGTCAAATTTGATTTCAACATTGGCTTGACTACCGTTTTACGGAAACCCCCTCCCCGGTCCTGGAAGAAGGCAACGCAAACAGCTGACGAAATGGAATTGATAACAAAACACACGTAGTGTTAATTAATTACAGCGGTGAAGAATTAATTTTAAAAAAAAACTAACACCACCACCTAAAAATACCTAATTGAAGGTAACTGTTAGGTGCTGGTGTTACTGATAACTAAACTTCATCAGACTTAAACCAGCAATTGTATTCATTAATTAATTTACTTTAAAAGTAAAAAGGAAGTAACAATATTTCAATTATATGGTGATCCGATTGAGGTGTGTACTTAACAAAATATTGTGATGAGCTTGCATCACTAATCAATTAAGCTTTCCTTTATCCCTTTTTAGTCAAGTTTTTTTTTTACTTTTAAAGAATCGTTTGTTTTCCTTGTTTAAAAAAGAAAAGTAAACAAAAACACGTGATCATTTTCTTTAAAAAATAATGTTTTTTTTGCCTCTAACACAAAAATTTACGGTATTCTTTTTACTTTTTTTTTTTTTTTTTTTATTACTCAACTGTTCCGTAACTAATGAAATTCTACGAGGTTGAATTGATTGTGGGTCGAAAATTAACAAACACAATAATGTGTATCTTCCTACAACAAAGATACACTATTTTACTTTTTATGGAACAGTTTTTAACCGTTCCCACCATACCAATGTGAATGAAATGATTAACATTTTAAACGACTATACCAGGATAACCAGATTTCATCTTTCCTCGTAGGCTGTAGATGTTTTTTGGCGTATACTGCCCAATACCCATGTGGCCCGAGTGAAAATGCCGGCTGTGACGTCACTCATTACGACGAAACATCAGCTGACGTCAGCTGGCGGTAATAATATTGTTGCACCAAAAACTGACTTTTCTATATTTGCAATTTTTATCAGTCTTGCACGCCATATCTGGGTATGAAAATTTTGTAAAACTTGCCTCGAAGTTTAAGTTTTATTTACATGTACAAAATAAAGTAAAATAAATAAATAGATGCAGGTTCCGTTTTTGTTGATAAAAAAAAAATTCCAACACTTTGAAACTAGGATTTACAATTTGAAATTAAATTTATTTTGTAATTTTCCGTAAAGCCTGAACCCAATTTTTCGACAAAGTACCATAAGGTATCAGAATCAATCTTTTCATCCAACGTAATACCTTTGTTAAAATTCCCTAAAATTAAATTAGAAATTTACGTAAAATAATTTTTTTTCCAAGCTTTTTACTTCCCCGTCCAGTCGAGGTTTTCTGACAACTCGTCAACGAAAAGAAACCAAAAGTTATGCTTATTTTCTGGAGATGGTGAATGAGGAAATTGTAACGGGTGAATGGGCCGTGAATCCGATTAGCTAGGTGTAAAGGTAGTCAGTAAAAAGACCAGCCTCAACCCATTCCCCCTTTTCGACCTTGTGCCATAATTGTATGTATGTACAAAAATCGATCAGTCCTCCAGGAACCACCTGACTATTACCAATATAAATAAAGGATGCCAGATGACAAAAAGCCGGTCATGACAGAGTTATGCAATTTCTGAATAAAAACCTACATACAACCTACTTCATGTCATGGTCCTTTTCAAAACATCCGTTTTTTTTTTATATTATCTTTTCACGGCCTTTTACATTTTCCGAATCCCATATCGCCATACCAACTATCACCACGAATGAGCTTCTTGATTCTGGACGACGGCAGAAGAATACAGTGGCCATTCTCGTTTTTGTTGGGGGGACAGTACCTTTTTTTAAACAGTTTTAATTTCTTTAGTTGAACTTTTTATAATGATTTCAATGTGATTATAATTATTTATTTATTGTATTTTAGCAAAGGTGTGTACCGTAGAGATCTCTACACTGTGAAAACGCGGTATTTTGGTGCATGTTCGAACCAAATGGTGAAGGACGAGTCCTTATGAGGCTTCTTGTGTCAATTGTTAGAATAGAGTGGATAGGTATGGGTCGTGAATCGAACTAGCTCGGAACAGGATAGTTACTGATGACTACGCCCTCCTATTCCAAAAGCAACGTATTAAAAAAATAAAAAAAAGACTTCATGCCATTGAGGAAGCGAATAAAATAACAATCGGTGAAAACTGAAAACAATTTTTGAATCTTTTACTTTTTGAGAAAGGTCTTATAAAAAAAACTAAGCGTTTGTCGTTTTCTCAATATGAATTTCAAATAAAAAAATATATATACAGAAAAAAAGTTACAACTGCTGTAGTCGGGTCGTGACAATGAGGTGTTGTATGCCAAAGAAAGTTTTTCTTTTTGGAATCATACGAACTAAAAAGTTATCATATTCTTAACACACCTATCCTCGAAAAAAGATACAATTTTCTGATTTTATTTTTTTGATTTATTGCACATTTATTTTATTAAAGCATTTTTTTTTCTCTCAGAAATCTCAGAAGAAAAAAAATTACAAACAATTACCTTGTCCTTCAAATACATCAAAAAAAAAAAAAAAAAAAAAGCATTTAAAAATGTATCACTGTCTTGAAATAGAAAAAAATTATAGGATACGTATATAGTCCAGCACACTGAAAAATATATTTATGTGCCTATTAAGAAGAAGGATAGAAGAATTTGAATCGGGCATTTTTTGCTAACAATTTCTCCATAGTTGTATGGTGGCAATGAACACCCAGCATAATTTTCTCCTTTAAATGAAAAGAACTTGTTTGTTACCATTTGAGAAAAGCAGGAAACGTGTGTGTGTGTGTGTGTAATTTACAAACATTAAAGTTTTTCTTGTTTCTCCGATGGTAAGACTAAGAAGAGAAATCAAATTTGTTTTTGAATTTTCGAAGAAAACTAAACTTTATCGGAAAATTTTTAAGTTGAATTTTTACAATGCCAAGAAAAGAGTAAATATTTATTTTATAATAAAATGAATACTTTCACTTTTATTTGAGAACTGGAATAAAAGTGAAATCTCAAAATTAAAATGAAGTCGTCATTAATTACGTCAAATTTAACATTTTTAATCGCCAATGTCAGTCCAGAATTATGGAATAACTTGTCAGAAGTAATATTAATAATGTCCTAGTAAGTAGAGAAAGTAATTCACTCAAGTCAAATGATTCACCACGTTTCAGATGTAACAACAATAATTACTTCTTTGAATTCAATTAAGTTGTTAAAAGTATAAGTAGGTGTTAATCGAATTCACATTAGCTTCAATTTCAAATATAGGGTTGATAATTTGAAGAGACGTAGAGAAAATAAAATCAGAAGTATTTTTTTTATGTGTAAAGAAAAAGTTTATAGGATCTTTTTGCTTGGAAGCGTTAAAAATAAAAACAAAAAACTATCCTTTAAAAATTGCATTTGAAAATTTTAACTTAGCTCAAATTTTTATGCATATGTTGAACTGTTTGGAGTGTTGTGTTATGACACCACATTTAAGTGAGGCAAATAAGTGATAAAAGTTGAATTTAAAAAAAAAAAAAATCATTGTACCCTATTTTGGTAAGAAACAGACATTCGAAAATTAAGATAAAGTTAATTATTAAAGTAAAACTTTTAAAGAAATTCTTAGTGACAAGTTAATCAATTCAATGCACTTTCTAAAATAAAGACAAGAAACAAAGACATTTTTTCTTTTAAAATTTAATTAATACTTTCAAAACTTAAGGAACAACTTTAAAAAAAAAAAAAAAAAAACCATTCCATTTCTCAGAACGAACCGAAGATAAGTAAAAGATGGTGTTCGACTGGAAACCATAATCTTTTTTATTAATTTTTAAAAATAAAAAGGCATTTTATCTTTAATCATAAGCTTTTTTTAAATTATTATTTTTACCATCAGCTGTCTTTATTTATATCAGCTGGTTGGCTTCGTATTACTTAATAATTTGCTATGGCAGAAGTAAAACACGTATCATCCTAACCTCATTTACCAAAGAGAAAACGTAAATAAAAATTACGATAGAAATTTACAAGCGTGACTCATAGGAACAATTTTTAGAAAGAACATAAGGTTAACTTTTTTTCTTAAATTTCAAATCTTTAACTTTAAAAAGAACTACTATTACATTTTTTTTTCGCTTTCCTTGTTTGAAATAGGTCTTTGTTTTTTTATGAAAACATATAACAAAACATTTGGGTTGGGGTTTGAAAGATCACAGACAGACGAGTCCGAGAGGAAAAATCGTACATCGATTCTAAATACAATGGTAAGAAGCTATTATTAGTGTGTGTTTTTTTTTTGTCTTCGGTGCGAAGTCAGAGAGAGAGAAAATACTTATATCAAACCAAATAACGGTCTTTTCTTCCTATTGGAATCAATCTCTAAATAAAACTTCTTCAGAGCCTGATGTCGTGACAATAAAATACATTTCTTAATTAGCACTGCAGCTACCTTAATAATTTTGTTCAGAGATTTTCAAAACAAAATAACACGGACAGCTATAATGTCACTCCAAAACAAAAAGTTCATTTCGCACAAAATATTCAGCCCAAGACACATTTGTTTTATAAAAAAGACAATAAGTAAATAAAGATTGTTTGCTTATGAACCTTTTTTTTCCTTTCACCAGTAGAAAAAAATAAATAAATAAATAAAAAAAAGGTAAACAAAATGCAAGGATTTTTTTTTTTTCAACAAGTTAAACAAGGCTGAGAATTAAAAGGCCAGTATTTACTGCATTGTACATACCCATTTACTTATACACAACACAACTCAATAATACTTCCAGCATCTTCAGTGTATTACTTGTCTTGTTTACATTGTGACTAGTTAAAAAATCCTTTGCAGAATGTAAGCATCTGTTTCACAGACTGACCTGTTCATCCCTAGACCAACTTTAAATCGACTCACCCGGCTCAACCATTTCGTAACGAGAGAGGACATAGGATACGCGCTTTCATTTTCTTTTTCTACCAGACTTTATTTCGCAAGAGAGATAATCCGACTTAGGAGGGTTGTATTTTAAATTTAATTATTTAAAAATTGGCCCCTTTAGGAAATATGCAAAGACTTCCGCCACTACTAAGGTCCTCATACGGAGTGCTGGTAAATCATTTGCAATTAAATTTATTTTTTCAGAAGAATCAGAATATTGAGATTGCATTTTTAAAAGAAGAAAATTATAATAATAGTTAATTAATAATAAATAATTTAAGTACCCCCACCAAAAGGGAAAAAAAGCAATAATGAATGCATTTTAAAATGCATTCATTTATTGCTTTTTAAAAAATGAAAGATTTTATACTTGAAGCTTTTATTTTTATTTTTAAATTCCAAACTAAAATTTAATAATAATAAAAATACTTATAATAAAAATAATTGCTGTATTTCAAATCGAATTTTAATTGCTTGGGATTATTTACATTTTTAATCGTTAAATTGGCCATGCTGACAAATCTGTCAATACAACATAATTCTCTTCATTAAAAAGATCTTTCAAAAATAAAATATGCTTTTCTGAAACTTTATTTAAGGAAGATAAATTGATTTTTAAAGTTTAATTAATCTGAATTACAACAAATACTTTTAGTTTAAAATATCACAGAAAAAAATCATTTTTTAAACACATAGGTGGGTGTTTTTATAGGGTGTTACTGTTAACACATTCGTTGATAACCTGGGGCTTGGCATTTTTAAATAAAATTAAATAATACCTTACTTGAAGTTAAATTTTGGTGTTATCTGATCTGCAAAAAAAAAATAGCCTTGAAAGCTAATCTATCGAAAAAGGAAACTAAAAAAAAAGGAATATAACGTGAACGCCTTTCTTTATAACTACCCAGTAATCTTGAAAATTTAGGAAAATATTCTAAATAATTTAATATTTTATTGAATTTTAGGTACTTTGATTTTATTTTTGGTTTTACGAAGACGCTTGCTGAGGAAATGTAAGAAAATTACCAATTAATTTTAAATTTACAGAATAAAACGTTAATATAAATTAAGTAAAACGTTTAAAAAATGAAAATGATTCTTGTAAAAATTCCTTATTTCTTAAGATTAAGAATACAACGTCACAATAATAGTGTCCATATATCTTTTTATTCATAAAAGCAATTAAAACCCTTTCTAATTAAAATAATAATGCCTTATTTTACTTTTATTGCATATTTTATTTTAAGATTAAAGCAGATTTTCTCTAAACGGGGGTCCTGTTTGACAGAATATTTGATGATTTAATTCTCCATGGACTTTTCCTTAAAAAAAGCAAGAAGATTAAAAAGTAAGTTTCACCATAGCTAAAAAGTAAAAATAGAGAAAAATTCGGAATCGCGAGGTCATTGTCATATTTCCACAAGCCAGTCAAACGGCAATTTCCAAAAGGTCTTGTTTGACAACATAAAAAGATGGATAGCTCGAATTCAGATCGAATGAATGGGTCAGTTTTCGCCATTAACCTCCTAGAAAAACAAACAAATGTAAAACGCATTTTAAATATTATCTTCTTTCAAGTTAAATTTTGGTGTTCTGAAAAAAAGACAAAGGCTAACAACAGTAACACATATATTTTGGGTGGGGGAGTTTTATTTTGTTTTTTTATTATTGAATTATTTTTAGGAAGATTCGGGACGAATAGTATGTTCACTCACACTTTGACTTGTTGATTTATTTATTTATTTTATTGAAATAACATCTGGGATTTTACTTTAACTGAAAAAAAATCGTAAATATCTCCTCCAAATTAAAAAGTACATTTACACACTATACACATATATCGAAAAGCCTGCCTAGGTTACCCGGATCGACATACACCTGATGATAGTTGGAGGGCACAACGGTCGAAACGTTGTAACAACAAAGACGAGGAAAATAGTTCGTATGTAGTGTACTCAGAACTGTAAATAATAAATAACTCCTCATACTAGAAATTCAGACAGAAATTTAAATTTGTTGTTTACATTTTTGTTCATAATGACTATTAGTGTTAGTGTTACTTACTAACTTAGAGGTATGTGAAGTTTTTAAATACAGGGTGTCCTAAAAAATGTATACACTCTTTGAATCGTTAACTTTTTCAATTTATGTATTTTGACTTGTAAATTAAGATTAATAGAAGAGAAAGAATACACATTTAAAGAATTTAAGCGTAAAATATACAAAAAACAACAACAAAAAAAAACAGAAAATTAACTTTTAAAGCTACTTGGGGCAATAGCAGAATGATGAGTTCACACATCAAGTATTCAAACTGGTTACCGTTTTCTGTTCAATACACTTGTCATATCTTGAAGAAATAGACCTACAAACGTCCAGTATCATTTCCTCTGGTATTTGAGCACATTCTTCTTTAATTGCTACTCTCATTTCAGCAATTGTTTCAGGTTTCCAGCTGTAAATTTTGTCTTTTAAACCCCCACAAAAAGAAATCCAAGGGTGTCAAATCTGGTGCTCTAGGTGGGTATTCAACTGTCCCTCTTCTTCCAATCTATCTGGGTTTTTTTTTGCATAAGTTCTCGCATCACGGTAATTACGGTTTAACTATTTAAAGAGTGTATATACATTAATTTGGGACACCCTATATTTCTTCCTTAAGAATACGTATTTGCTCACTTATTATTTGGGGATTTACTGCCATTGTAAACTTTTAGTTTGTGATATCGACTTTTTTGTAAGTGATTTTTTTTTTAAAGGTTCACGAAGAGAGAAGCCCGGCTTTTGTGGTTGTCACAAAGATCGTGAATGTTAGCCAATTTTATTTTACGCCCGCCTTCCTTTTCTCTAGTTTTTTACATGTCCTCGTCTGAATCATACAGCGATTATTCAAACAAGTTGTGAGTTCATCAAGAACAAACAAGAAAGAAAAAAAAATAAAGGTGAGAAGAGAGGAAAGTTCAGGAAAAAAGATAACGAAGAGAAATAGAAGAGAATGATAAGGTGGCGGGGGGGGGCACGGTAAGTGATAACTTGATTAGCAATCCCTTTTTTATTTTTTTGGAGGGGGGGATTGACCGACTTTTAACAGTACACTTACCAATAGCAAATTTTAGCAAGATTTTATTTTTGCTATATTGTTCATAATGCGTGGGTTTCTGATTATTGTACAGAAACTAAAACGAAGTAGTCTTGTTGGCTTGGCCAACTTTCAAACGTTGTTTTAATTTCAGCATAAAAGTAATTTTGTTGTCGCGTCAATGGTCAATTCATGCAAAAAATCGGAAGTACGGGATGTCCATAAAGTAAAGTTCGTGTGCACTTTAAAAAATGTATAACTTTATTTGTATTTGCGATAGAAATAATCTGTAAAAAATGTTATAAAGTTTTAATGTACCTAGTTTTTTTTAAGTATAGCTAAAATAACTAATGTGATTTCAGGCATTACTGTAAAATCAGTTGGCAAATGTTTTCCGTGAACTGCAAAATCGTATTACCCTTTGTATTGCTAATGATGGAGGACATGTGGAAACTTAAATAAAATTTCAATAAAACCTTAAAAAAATATAGATTTACTTCTTTCTAATCCTTTTTTAATTATTTCTATTGCAAATACAAATAAAGTTATAAATTTACCGGAAATTTTTTAAAGTACACACGAACTTTATGGACACCCTATATTTTTTTTTTTTTTAAAGGTACCGGAATCAATTTTAGAAAAGTGATTGATAAATAAACAACGAACTAGACTTGCCACCTCTTTAGATTTCGAAACGGAAAATAGAGAGAGACAAATTACAAAAAAATAATGAAAGAAAACAACAAATTATTGCAATGTTGTAGAATGTCAAACAAAAATTTTGGGGGCTTTTTTTTCATCAAGGTACGTTTTTTTTAGTGAATTATGGGACAACCTTAAAAAAATGACACAACCAACCGCAGTTGGAGTGGTTAAATAATAAATATGTAACTACTTTTAGAACGTTTCCAATAATAATGATGATGCAGAAGAAGAAGGTTTTAAAAATAAATCATTGCATTATGCCAAGTAACTTTTTAATGACTGTAACGTTTTGTTCTGGCAGAGTTAGCTTCCTTGCTTATGGCAGTATCTTTGTTATGATCATGGCGGCCTGTTCTAAACAAGGTGAAAAAGCTGGGTCCATAAAAGAATAGACTGAAAATAACTGGGGAAAAAAATCTATCTTTAATATCACATATCTGGTGCTAATAAAAGTGCTCAATATATAATCGCAGAGCTATAATTTATATTGATAATAAATATACATTTTTTTTCCTTACTGTTATTACAATTTTGAGTTTCATGCATAATACAACCATCAAGTACTGAATGAAATCTCTCTAATGATTTTCCAAACGTAGCTTAGATGTGGCAAAAGGCCAAATGTATGGGGGCACCCAGTGAGGATAGAACTCACTAATCAGTCGTAATTGTTCTAGCGAGAAAAACTTGGTAACCATTACACTGCCTCAAAGTGCCCAATCTCTCATATATATATTTATATATATATATATATATATATATATATATATATATATATATACACATACATGGTGATTGAAAAGTAATTCCTTATTTTATGTATGATGGACTCTCTCACTTTCTAAAAATTATAGTTAGATGGGAGAGTCCGTCATACATAAAATAGGGAGTTACGTTTCAATCACCCAAAGTGGGATAGGCTAATAACTTTTCAGCACCCCCTCCTAGTAGACATTTTGTCATGGACCTTATTTCTTGTAGCTGAATAACAGAATTAATCCACCTCATTAGAAACTGTTAATAAATTCAACTGCTGGCATTTGGAGGTTTGGGATAAAAATGGTAAGTACAACTTTCTTTTTATGTACCTTGTTCCTTTAGGATATGGGTGTTCATCACTCTCCACTATTTTCCATTATTGGTAGCTTTTAGCAATGTTCTTTTTTTTAGTATCTCTCCAACTCTCTTTCTCTCTTGCTTTCAGTATGTCCTGTGGGTGTCAAATTCTCTAAACTCTCTTTCCTTATTATGTGTTCCAAAACTTTAAACTGTCTCTCTCTAAGTATAAATGTCCTTTTTGTTTCTGTTGTTTTTTAAACTTTCTTGTTGATTACATGCTCTACTATGGTATTCTCAGCATCTGCTATAAAACTATATTTCCATTGCTTCAAGTCTTCTCTTCATCTGTGAAAATCAGTACTCTTTTGTTTGTTTCTAATAAATGACATGGATGACTTATTTACAGTAAATTATGTAGATAAACATGTTAGTCAATAATAAACCATGCAAAAAGTGGTTACAAAATGGGCCCTTTTTCAAAATTAGTGAGGGTCCATTTATAAGGTACCACAAATGAATAGTATACTAAATAAATTTACATATATTGTTTTTTATCACTTTAAATATTATTTTTAGTGGATATCCATATTTGAGTAGATGCTTTGTTTATTTTAAACAGTATTTTATTTGTCTACTGGCCTGAGTATTCAAGAGAAAAATGCATCCTTAGGGTGCATTTTTCTTTAATAAGATTTCTCAAACTATATTATTTCCCGCTGAATAATATATATATATATATATATATCTATATAATGTTTCATTAAAGCTGACTGACAAGGTCCTGCAATTAATCTTTTAATTTAATTTTTCTTGTGTTTGTACAAATGTTTTCTTTTCTGGACACAAAGTGTGTACAAACTATCCAAAAGTTCCGCATATCTGAGCGCTCTCGGTTATTCTTTTAGCCATTATCAAGGGAATTTTTTTTTATTTTTAGCTAAATATGTGCAGTTTTTTATGCATGTGCCTGAAATTATAGGACTGTATTATTTTCCTAATACTGTCATCACATTGTGGCCGTGTTCATAGTTAATGTTATTGAGCATTGGCTTTTCTTTTATTATTAGGGTTTCCATTATTTTTAATCTTCTTTTGCTTAATTGCAAACACTACTCAGTTATCTTTAACAAAACATGTATAAAAGCACTAAACACACTATATATATATATATATATATATATATATAAGAAAAAACAAAACAAAAAAGCTCTTCATAGTGACAGCTACTGCATGTTAAAAAGCAAATACAGCTGTTATAGTGAAACTGCAGGAATAAAGTCATTTGCAGATAACTTCTATATATAAATATATTATGTGTAATGATTTAATCAAATTGGTGGAGCTATTGAACAAATTAGGAAGAGGTAGATTTTTTATAGACTAATATTTTATTATTAATATGCTGTAAAAAATGGTAGCATATTTTAAGTTCTTACTATTATTAGAAGGGTTTTATGCATGAGATTTCAAATATATTTTTCTGGTTAGAATATTAATATGTAGTAATCAAGGGGGTTCGGTTTATTACTTAACAGCAATAGAAAAACGATTTTGACTTTATGTCCAGTAAAAATTTTTATTAATACTAGTTTATATATGCTGTAAAAAATGGTAGCATATTTTAAGTTCTTACTATTATTAGAAAGGTTTTATATGAGTTTTTAGATATATATTTTTAGTTATAATATTAATATGTAGTAATCAAGGGGGATCACTTTATTACTTAATAATAATATAAAACCATTCCCTCACATTATACACAGTATCATCTCCTTTTTAATGCTAGTTTACTCATGTTGACTTATAAACATGTAAGATAGATTCTGGATAGAAAGAAATGTCTAGCATAACACAATGAGCCAACTTTCTTAGCAGAAAACCTAGCAATGGATTCAATATGCTCTTTCCACTTCATGTTAGCCAACAATGTTAGCCCGAGAAGGTGCCATGAGTCACTTTCCTGGGGGTTAGCATCAGCCATATTGAGTGGAAGTAGAATTTAAAATATAGAATTGTTACTAGCATTTTATGAAACCACAGGGCCTCAAAATAGGGCAGTATTTTTCAAACTTTTTTTTTTCATGGTGCACTTGTAGAATAAATAAAACTTTGGGGTGCACTTTAAATTTTAATAGATTGTATTTCCTGTGTAATAAATAATTCATTCTTGCATATGTATAATCTTCTGTATGTTATTGAAATTGCATTTTCTAATATTATAGAATATTGAAAATAATATTATATATATTTGGGATTGAGAAAATTAGTGAAGAAACTAGGGAATATTTCAGTTACTATTTACTTAAAAAGCAGCAGATATTTCAGTATTGTCACTGAAGGATTTTTTTATATTTTTATTACTTAAAAAAGAATATATAATATGTTCCTCCCATGTTTAAAGTTCAGGTCTTATGAGATCCAGTCTCTAACTTTGAGATTGTAAGATTTTATAATTGTTATAATAAAAAAAAAAATCATAAATTACTCTTTTGCTAACTTGGAGTGGACCTGACTACCTTTCAGGATGCATTATTGTGCCCTTGTTGAGAAACGCTGGAATAGGGTAATGGTAAACAAAGATAATCTAGTTGATCATTACTACTATGTAGTGAGTTTGATTCTCACTGGGTGCCCCATACTTGTGTCAGAACTAAGCTAAGTTTAATAAATAATAGCATCTTGGGAAACCATGTAGTTTTCAGTCTCCAAATAGGAGTAAAAAGGATTTGGTCAATTGGCCAATATTTCTGATGCAATTAAGATATTTCCTATTCTTAGAAGTTTCAAGAATTAACATCACTTCTTGAACCCACGAGAATCTCACAGATTCTGGCCAACTAAAATTATCCATTATCTTATGTTTTTGCTCTTTTCACTCTTTGCCTATATCTTCCCTTTCCCTCCCTTATCCTTTCCAATCTGTATTGGACATCCATGTCTTTATCTAAATGTTACTTAAACAGGGATAGTTTCATATGCAAATAAAAAATGAACAAATATTTTTTACATACACTATCCCTGCCTGCAGCAGACTATGTAACTCACATGACCATGTGCATTTGGGGGTTGGCAACATATTCCCACAAGTGGCCCAGATGGGCAAGTATTTGTTTTTCCAAGATACACATGTTTGAGTAGGTTCCCTGTTTTTTTAAACAGTGTAAACTATATCTACCAATTTGTGCTTTCAAGAGACTTAGTAAAAAAAAAAAAAAAAAAAAAAAAAAAAATGTGCTCTCCAGCAGGGCTTAAACCTTCACCCCACTTTATCCAGCATGCTTTGCACTGCACAGACACAGCCCAGCAAGGTTTATTCTTTAAAACTGCAATTTAACTTTACTGGGCTATCACATTCTCTGTGGTTGAGAAGTCTAAAGAACATCAGATCAGTGGTTTCCCCTACAAAATGGAATATAGGTTTGAATTTTTATTATGTCTCTTGAATGTTCAGACTAGTAGATGTAATTCACACTGTCCAAAAAGAAGTGGGGGTTCTACTCAAACACGTGTGTCTCCTAAAAATAACATTTAGAGTAATCAAAGACTGTACATGAAAGCACGTAGCCGAGGTTACTTTGATCTGTGGTCATTATTTTTAAATAACTAGAATCTTTTTTGCAACACACTAATGCATGTTGAAATCCTCACGGTATTTACTGTTGTTGAAGTTATCACTAACATTTTTTGTTGAGATTTACAAACTCTAAATTTTGTTCAATTTTGCAAACCAGTCGATTAAATTCTTACTAAGCTGATTTGTTTGAAAAAATACTTTGACAAAAAACCCTACTTCACAGTTTAATAACTTCTTTAATTTTATAGGACTTCATGGTAAACAATATTTTTTAAGAAAATTTATTTTTTTCCTTTGTTCTTTTTAACAGTGAAAAATAAATTCTTGGGATTTCTTACTCTTGTGCGGGCAACATACAACTGGCCATGCATAAATGTTTCTTTCTGAGGCCAAATTCCAAATTTTTGAAGCGTTTGGCCTTGTGGTTTGCTTGTAGTTCTCTCAAACGCAGAGTGAACTGGAAACTTGCATATATATAAAACCTCAAAGAAAACATATGCAAACAACATTATTGCATTTTTATTAAATAAGTATTTGTTATTTTAATCATTAAATTGTTATTAACAGTGGGAGTATTTTGTATGTTAAATAATATTAATGATTTATTGTACTAAGCAAAGTACCCTAATAAAACCAACTGTACTTTGTACCCACTTACCTGCCTGCACTTTACCCCAAAATCTGGTTTTGATCAGTCATGGCTATTTTGAGGATGTGATGGATGGACAGACTAATGGAAGTCACAGAATTTTATATATAGATTTGGACTGATGAGAATGGAGTATGCTTGGTGTTTACAATGGTGGATTTACCATTGGTATAAGAAGTTGGAGTTGAAAATCAGGATTCAAATAGTGAACTCCCACATAGATACTCAGTTTCTTTGTGAACTTGTAAAATCTATTCATGTAAATATTTAAATCCTTTTAGGATACTGGTCTTTGATGAATATTAGTTCGACTGATAGCAAAGGTGCTTTGGTGTGAAATCAATTCTCTTTTGCTTGGATGTGTTTGTAATGATGAGTATCCCTAACCTGGTATCTGGGACAACTTTGCTCTGATTAAGTAATCTTTGTCAATAACCTTTGCCTTATAAAGATTTAGATGTTAATTCAGATGTCAGTACAATATTCAAATATCAGAAACAGGTGGATCCTTAGCTTCCCTATCACAATTTCCACCATCAGTATAACATGAACACACAAAACTTCTGCTATTGCTTAGCAATGAATGACTCATCTGGTTTGTGTCTCAAGAAAGCAAAATTTGGAAATGTATTACACTGGTACTAGGCAGAGTGCACAGATTTTCTGATCCAAGGCAGAAATACTAACTCATACATAAATAATGACATCGTTTTTTTACTGGTATTATGCCAGTAAAATATGAACTCCCCAGCAACTATGAGTTAAATAGCAGGTTAGACTGAACTCTCTTGCCATGATTGGCAACCATTATAAGAGAAAAACAATTAAGAATTCAAAATTATATGTGGTCCTGGTGGGACAGATACTTTAAATGCAAATATGGTTCACTCAGCACAGTTGCAGTATAAACCAAAGTTTAGCTCTGTGGGTGTTGAACAAATATAAATGGGTCTTAGCAGACGGGCATGCTGAGAAACAAGCAATCATGCTAAAGAAGAGAAATCACAATGATTTACAGTATTTACATTAGTCGGACTATTGTCCTCATCTTTGTCGCCATTTTTGTCACAACGTTTCAGCCGTTGTACGCTTCGGCCTTCTTCAGGTGGTTGGAATTTCGAACCGAACCCTTTATTTCGATCACTGGGGTAGACTGTTCTAGTTCCACGAGCCATGTTTGATGGATGTCAGTTATCAGTTATCTCCTGCTAATTTTCCCTCTGAAAGTTCTCCACTGCCTGAACCGGGTATTGAACTCTTTGGGTCTGTCAGTGCCAACCAAATATTTCCATTTCCATGTTAGATCTTAAACGTTTTAAAAAGTTGCTTTTGGGCTCAATTATGACGAATGCAAATAAAAGTAGTTAAAATTTAATAAGTTTTTTCTTTTTAAAATAAATGTTATATTGGTATTTTGTTAGGCATCATTGACTTTTTGACCCTTGGCAGTATTTAACCTTCATATCCGCAAAAAAACAAAAAGGTTGGTTAACTCACTTTTGATTCCCCCCTGTAATGTATTGTACTGATTTAAAAAAGCGATGGTTAAAATTTAATAAAACCTAAACATATGAAAATGGATTTATACATTTTCTTTATTCTTGAGAATTTGACAACAAAGAAAAATACTATTTATTTATTAGCTTGAATAAAAAAAAAAATATTTTCCTAAATTGGTAAATAATAAATTGCATTGTAGTTGGTTTATATTTTGATAATTTTGTAATTTCTTTAATAAAAATATTCCTTTTCAAATTTATTTCTTCATAAAATGGTAAATAATTTTTTATAAAATGTAAATAATAAATATCACATTGTAATCTTGTAAATATAAACATTGCTGAGGGAGACAAAAAATGTAAAGGTTAATAATTATTCTTTCTTCCCCATTTAAATCAAATTAAAATTTAGCTATTTTAAAATTATTAGTGAAAATGACATAAAGCTCTCATAGTATCCTTTGTTGGCAAATTTTCAAGTTCGGGCTTTATCTCATACTTTTACTATTTTTTGAGTTAAAGGATTTTTTTAGATTTTTTTTTTTTTTTGTAAACTGTGTTAAAAAATCTGAGCCTGGCTTCAGGCTTTAAAATTTAAAGCCTGAAGCCAAGACTCAGGGTTTTGTTTAAAGTTTACCTAGTTTGAATTTGAACTCATAAGCCTCGTCATGCTTAACTTCATGCTAAAAAATGTGTAATGAAATAAATGTCTACAATCTCAAAACAGAGTAGTAAATTCTTCTTAAAATAAATAATAAAATAAAAAACTAAGTGATTTTGTTTTGTGAATATTTAAAAATTTATTCGCCTAATCAGAAACTGAAACTAGAAATGACCTGTTTGAAGTCATCGATGTTGTCTGTTTTGTTTTTTTACCTAGTTTGTTTCACACTGTTCAGAATTTGTAAAAGGGTACTGGAAGGACAAGAAGTAAGATCCTGCAAAGTGCAAACTGTTTTACTTTTTTGTTTTTCTAAGTTCAATTTATTAAAGAATTGACCAATTAACAGGTAGTAAGTGGTCGATTTCTGCAAATCATAAAAGTTTTATTTGCAGAAATCAACAGCATTGATCAAACTATGGGCTGAAATTAAAACAAGCGAAGTGAATTTGTAAGTTTCCTTATGTAGATAAAACATCGTTCGTTAAGTGCTCTTAAAAAGGTTTTTCACTGGGTAGGTTATTCTCTTTTTCAAACTAATCAAATTAAAATTGAGGAGTGGATTTAAAATCCAACACCTAAAAAGACACCATAAGTTAAAATTAAAAATGCATGTAGAAATAATTCTTGCAGTGCTTTATTTTCTAGTTCGACATACCAGCCTAAACCACATCATCAACAATAAATGATTTTTTTTTATTTACTCAACTCAATTTCAACTGTGAACAACAAAACGTGCCTTTAGTTTAAATGTTTATTTTTTTAGTCTATCATTCGTTTTTCTTTTTAATTGATGTTTTTTAAATGAATTCTAAAACTAAAACTAAGATTTAAAAAAATATTCTGTTCGTACGTAGACGTATTTTAAATTTTATTTCTAAGATAAGATAGAAAATGTAGAATTGAATCCTGCATAAATGAATTTGATTACTGTTTTTTAGTAATAGTTATTTATTAGTCACTAACTGATTTTTAAGTGGAGTGGACTTATTTCTTCATTGGTGGAGGTTCCAGAAAGTCAATAACAATTATTTTAAATTTTTGTTATCGCCACACAAGCTATAAACATTGTACATTTTGCTAAAAACGTATTTAATTTTCGGTAAAGCCAATTTTTCACAAGAAATATTAACAATAAAATTAAATAACAGAAAAAAAATTGTCGATGTGACACAAATTGTTGTTGATCATGTTTTTTGTCTCTACACAGAAAGGAAATGTTAATTATTGATTGGGAAAAAGGTGTTAAAAATGATTATGCAATATTAAATAGTCTAAAGATCTTGTAAAGGTGTATGAGCCAATAAATAAATAATAATTCAGAGGACAAGAAATAAAGCAATAATAATAATTAAAAACACTTACTTTTTCATTCACTCCGGAGGGTATTTATTTATTTGTCTAACGGTGTACCAAGGAAAAATATCCCCTCTTTTCCGTTGCCCATCTCTTTGCGGGCAATTTAATTTTCGGTTAAAAACACAAATAGTTTGTTTTTTTTTGTTTTTTTTAAAGTGCTTTTTATTTCATGGTGCGAAAATAAAAAGACTGGATTTATGAATTATTAAAAAAAGCCATTTCAGTTGTACAAGAGAAAATTGATCGCTTTTATGTCTTTTGTTAATTATACTTCATTTATTTTTATTTTTTTAGTTTCAACTTTCAACCTTTTTCATTTATTCCTTTTAATTTTTTATGGTACCAGAATTAATTTTTTTCAAAGTTGTAACTGTCTTGTTCTTGTATGCGTGTGTTTCATATGTTTACTACTGTTATGGCATAAATGGTCAAATAACGTATTTTTTTGTAGGATAATGTATTTTTATTTTTTATTATGCAGTTTGATCCAGATTCATATCTGAACAACCTTCATTTCTTTGTGAAAATTTCACATAGGGAGGGAAGTGGCTATGAAGTGGGAATTCAGTTTTTACATTACAATTATACACATAATGAAAAAACTGAACCAGTCTTTGAGTTAAATTTTTAAGTATGTTAAAAAAACAAGAACCAGTAACTTAGCTTAACTCCTCACCACAACTTGAGTTGTAGCAAGGATGTTTAAGGGGTTTTTTTTTGTCATGAGACGAATTGAGTTTTGAGAGTTGCAAAAAAAAAATACTTCATTTTTTTTTTAGGTTCTTTTTGGATTCCCATACTTTAAAATTATAAATGAACTAAAATGTCAAGCAACTTGCATACAAATTGATACAAAGTAAGGAAACAGTTTATTGTAAATAAACCCCAATTAAAAACAAACAAATAAATCAAATCGAATCAAAATAAATAAAAGCAAATAAATCAAATAAAATCTTAAAACGTTGGTTTCCGGAAGAAATGAAGTCATAAAAATATTTTCCTAAAGAAACACATAATTTCCCTAAACCTAATCATTCTCATATTTTATTTTAATAAATTAACAAGAGAATTATTTATTAAAAGAGTCATTGAAAGCAAGTCAGCATATCAAGCGTGTACTGAAACTGCCACTAGTACTGTGGAGCATTTTGACAGCTTTAGTACCATGAAGTTTTAACAACTATGTTAGTTCCTATAACAATTCTCCACACTACTATCTCACTTGTTGGCTATTGTGGTCATGTGGGGACTTCCTGACTTTGCTCATTTCAGCAGTAACAGCAACAGAAATAATCAGCAGGGTACAACCAGATGTCATAAAAGCCCTGACCGAGCCCTATTCAGTCATGTTTTCATTTTCCCTTTCAATGCCCTCTACCTTCAAGACCAGCTGGAAGGGCTGCTCACAACCCTTGCTGCAGAAGACATGTGGTCCTGTCCTGGCAACTTCACTTCAGATTTCTCTTTCCTTGTGGGAACAGAAGAAGAAATCTCCCTTTAAGACACCGACCCAAAGTAAAAACTAAACACAACCCTTGCTTACTTACATTATTCAGACTGTTATCCACATCTTCATTGCTTTATTCACGATGTTTTGACCGTTGTATGCTCCGGCCTTCTTCATGTGATTCGAATTTCAAACCAAACCCTTTATTACATCCACCAGGGGTAGATTGTTCTACTTCCATGTACCATACCTCTTCCGGATGTCTCAGTTATTTCCCTTTAATTCAAATCTTCGAGTTTTTGATTCACCACTGCTGTAGCCTGGTATTGAACTCAAAATTCTTTGGGTCTAGTCACTGGATCTAACCTTGAGGACACATGACCCAGTGGATAAAGGCATTAGTTACATCCAGTGACTAGACTCAAAGAGTTGCGAGTTCAATACCAGGCTACAGCAGTGGTGAACCAAAAACTTGGAGAGTTGAGTTAAAGGGAAATAACTGTGACATCCAGAAGAGGCATGGCACATGGAAGTAGAACAATTTTCCCCAGTGGTTGAAATAAAGGGTTCAGTTTGAAATTCCAATCACCTGAAGAAGGCCGGAGTGTACAATGACTGAAATGTCATGAATATAGCAACGAAAATGAGGATAAGTCTGAATAATGTAAGTAATCACAATACCTCATCTCAGAGACATAGACAGCTACAACCCTTGCTGCAGATGACACATACCAGCCCTAACAGTTTCACACTCAGATTTCTTGTTCCTCCCATGGGAACAAGCATAGAAATCTCTCTGTGAAACATCAACTCAAGAACTTTCTTAACTGGGAAACCCAACTCTTTTTTCCCCCCATGCAAAATATAATTATTTTGCACTCGTTTCAACCACAAAATAAAAGCTGTTGAACAGTTATTTCGGGCCTTGGGTTTTGTTCATCCCACTCTCATTGCTGAACACATGCAACTGGGGAAAAATTCCTATATTGTCACAGCATTAGTACCATGAGTTTTCAATCCACTGCTAGTACTGTAGGGCATTATCACCTCATTATTATTACCATGAGGTATTAACCCTCTGTTACGCCGTCCTGGGTATAACGATAAACTATGTCCAACAGAAAGGCCTCTGATCAGGAGGTTTTGAGGAGCATGAAACCACCTCTTAATTGCTGGTGTTCCCAGGTTCACCCTGACCTGTGGTGGTAGCACCTGTTAGGGTCCCAGCTATGGGCAAATAGTTAACCCTGAAACTGAAGTAAAAAGCATTATGAAAGTGTAAAACTAGGTTTTAATACCAGAAATACTTTGTAAAAAAAAAAATTACCAGAAATAAATTTTTGAAGAAGAAAAACTATTACCAGCAATACATTTTTTGAAATTATATTATCAGGTATACATTTTTGAGGAAAAAAATATTACCAGGAAAAAAGTTGTCGGCATTAAATGACCCACTGAGGTTGACATGCCGTAAAACAAACCAAACTTCTGTTAGGACTGTGGGGCATTGTCATAGCATTAGCGTCATGAGATTTTCAAGCCCTTCATTTAAAATATATATCGGTTAATTCTTTATTTCCTCTTTATAAATTGTCTTGAGTGTTCTTCTGGTTTTTATAGGATAAATAAAAATGAACAAAAAATGTCACATCCTCTCTCTTTTTTTTTAAATTTTTTTTTTTTAAATATGTATGCTTCACTATCTGAACAAACTATTGTTGTATGCATGTTCTTCAAAAATATTGATAAATGTATTTGCCCTCAAACAATTATACATAGTGTTGTTTGCTTTCACCCATGAACAAAGTCTTACTATATTGAGTGTATGGTAATGTAATATTGAGATAAGTTAGAATTCATTTTCTACTATCCATTCTAATAGCATGTTTCAATCCTGAGTTCTTGTCTTTGGGTTGGCTTCAAATTACAATTTGCTACTTCCTGTTTGATTTTATTATAAATTTATTTCTGCTTGAAAAATTTCCCACCTTAGTTTATAAAAGGCAGTCACGCGTTTCCTCCATTAAAACAAAAAATTGAAATTCTCTGAAGATGACCCAGCTCGGCTCAACAAACACCTGAAGAAGCCCAGAGAGCACAATGGCCAAAATATTGATACCGGGTGCAGCAGAAATATCACTGACATATATCTCCCAGAAATTTTTCCTACATAATAGAAAGATATTAGCTAGATAAAGTCACCATTGCCACTAATACCATTGTGTGGAAGGTATCTGCCACACATTGTAATACCAAAGACAAGAACAATAGTCCAAATTTAAATAATGATAACTCTTCACCCCAGATAGTAATACATTCATTTTACAAAAATCCAATTTCAGGATGTTAAAATAATTGTTTCTAATATTTTCTAATTTGCTGTCATGACAAGCAAAAGTTGTATATAAATATGGCTATACTTAGCTATGATTTTTAAAATATCTTACATCCTGAATTAGCTTGCTATTGATACTTATTTTATTGAAAGAGAAAAATGATGTATTAAACAAAACCCAAAACAATGCTTTTGATAAAGTTGGAAAAAACTGCCAGTATTTTCTGAAAGCAAATACTAGCAATTTAAAAAAAAAAAAAGAAAAGCTTTTCAGTGTTCAATAGAACCCCCCCCCCCCCCGCCACAAAAAACAAAGCTCCCAAGGAAATTAAATTTCACCATTAAATGACCCATAAGGAGTTGATATACCGTTAAACAAACCAAAATTTGTCATGTTTATCATACAATTAAAATACACTAATATACCCAATTTTTAAGACAGACTTGAATTATGCTAACACCTCAAGGATTGAACTGATGCCATGAGGTACACACATGACCAGTGCCAGACTTACATATGGGCTGTGGGCAATAAATTAACTCAAGACTATAAGGGAATCAAAAGCGCTCCCTCTTGGGTTCCTGCTAAAAAAAAACAAAAGAAAAAAAAAATAGATATAACAGAGGAGATTTGTTTATTTTCAAATTTAATGGGGCTTCTTAGAACTAATTTGAAATAATTTAGAATATTTGGGCCCCTCTGGCTGGAATGGGTCTTTTAAATTCAATGGGGTCCATTGAATTGGTTCTTTATTTAGATTTTTTTTATAGACATGGGAAGGCAAATGTGCATAATGAAGGGACCCTCAAATTCAATTAGTCCAAAGGCTTCTTATGGCCTAAATCCGGCCCTACACATGGTGCTCACAGCAAAATTCATATATACATACAAACACCATAAAATATAAACATGATGTCTATACAACTAAAGGAAAGAAAAGAACATAGAATTTAAAAATCAAAACAACAAATTCTTTCACTTCCAAAATTTCTAATGACAATAAATAGTAAAATATATTACAACCATAAAAAAAATATTCCTTCATCAGTTTGTTGTTTGTATTTAATTCATATTTTCGACTTAGAAGGATTAAGGAAAAATATACAAAATTTAATAACAATTTAGTTTACATATTTCTGTTTATTCATTTTATATATGAGAGTCTAAATGTCACTGTATAGTTAAGAAACTTTTTTTTTGTTTTATTTTTGTCATTAATCAATAAAAAGAAATTATCTTTCAAAAACAACGACAAGTTCACAGTGAAGTGTTTGAGGAAACATATCTACAGGGACAGCATGTACTGGAACAAAAGCTTCATCAGAAAATTCTTCATTGGGAGGTCGACACAGACTGAAAAAAAAAAAAAACAGTACAAGAGTTTTAAAATTTTTATTTATTTGTCAAGAATCTAGAATAAGCACTCACCAACAGTTTGAGAAATAAAAAATACAACTCCAGGTGGGTCTTGTGACCAGAAGCACCACCACATGTCAAGGTCTTATGTTAGTATAAGTAGTGAGATTGTATCCATAATTGGCTTGCTAAGTCTGTAGCCTGGCAACATTTTGATCCTCAGCAAAATACACATATTATACTGATCAAAAGTAGAAGTGCCGCACTTTGACCCTTGGCACAACATACACATATTATACTGGTCCAAGGTAGAAGTGCCGTGAAGCCACACTTTGACCCTTGGCACAACATACACATATTATACTGGTCCAAGGTAGAAGTGCCGTGAAGCCACACTTTGACCCTTGGCACAACATACACATATTATACTGGTCCAAGGTAGAAGTGCCGTGAAGCCACACTTTGACCCTTGGCACAACATACACATATTATACTGGTCCAAGGTAGAAGTGCCGTGAAGCCACACTTTGACCCTTGGCACAACATACACATATTATACTGGTCCAAGGTAGAAGTGCCGTGAAGCCACACTTTGACCCTTGGCACAACATACACATATTATACTGGTCCAAGGTAGAAGTGCCGTGAAGCCACACTTTGACCCTTGGCACAACATACACATATTATACTGGTCCAAGGTAGAAGTGCCGTGAAGCCACACTTTGACCCTTGGCACAACATACACATATTATACTGGTCCAAGGTAGAAGTGCCGTGAAGCCACACTTTGACCCTTGGCACAACATACACATATTATACTGGTCCAAGGTAGAAGTGCCGTGAAGCCACACTTTGACCCTTGGCACAACATACACATATTATACTGGTCCAAGGTAGAAGTGCCGTGAAGCCACACTTTGACCCTTGGCACAACATACACATATTATACTGGTCCAAGGTAGAAGTGCCGTGAAGCCACACTTTGACCCTTGGCACAACATACACATATTATACTGGTCCAAGGTAGAAGTGCCGTGAAGCCACACTTTGATCCTTGGTACAACATACACATATTATATATATCCTATGCATTTTAATCACACACACAGTGCCCAACTGTTCTGATCCGAGCCAGAAAAGCCAATCTATGCATAATTGTCATTTTTTATGTGTAATATGCTAGCTTAGTATTAATATAAAAACTAATCATATTTATTAGTGACATATGTACAAATTGGTTAGTTCCCTTATTCATAAAATGGAATATAGCAAACAGCTAAAGAAAGACATACCTATTTATTTCATAAAAGAAAAGGGAAAGAGCATTTCACTGGTCACTTCTTACTTTCCTCAGCATTGAAAAGAAAAAAATGCCTGTTCCTTAATGTTTTAGGCCATCTGAATAACTTATTCTTTCTTATCAACATAGAATAATGATATAATCAAGCTGTTAACTTTCCACACTAGCTTAAGCAAAAGGTTAGGAAGGAAACTCCCATAGATACCAGAAAGAGTGATTACATTGAACTTGAGAAGTCTAATTTCCTGAAAAACCGTTTTTGCTGGTTCCAATTCAAATGGGAATGACTGCAAAACACTTTCCCCTCCCCAATTTATAAGCAGAAGCACACAAATGCATGCTGGGATTTCTTCCTAGTCAATAAAATAGCCCAGTTCTTGGTTTAATCTGATTCAGTCCTGGTCTGTCTTGTCTTGATGCCAGAATGCTATGTTTATCTGAATTTGCTCTTGAGTGTCAAATCCAATTTTTAGTTTGTGAACTTTTTGCCATACTACTGTTGCTTTGTCTTATCACTGTTAATTTGTCTTGCATATATTGCTTGTTTGCTTTATATTATTCTTTTGCCTTGTTCTTTTATTTTTATTTGCTGTTTATTGCAAACTTTGTCAATTATGTTTATTGGAAAGTTCTACTATTTATTTACATTTAACCATGGCTACTCACTGAACAGTGTTAAGAAAAAGATTTTATAAATTCCAACTGTTCAGTCAGCAAAAAGAAAATATTCCCTGTATGGAAACGGCTAACCTCACCATTATTATATCTGTACCACTTTCTGAATGTCAGACACTTGATGCAGGAAAAAAATGATCACTTGTCAGTATAAGTCATTAAAGGTGTATTGTGAGAATGAACATAGATAATTGGAAGCAAAAGAGAGAATTAAAATATTACTTACTCAATGAAATTAGTTAGAGTGTTACCAATAGGACGACAGGTAACATAAACTAAGCGTTTGATTGGCTTGCACCTCCGGATGGACCGAATCACAGATTTACCTATAAAAAAAAAAAAGAAGAAAATACAATGAACAAAGACAAGTGCAAACATATTTATTAATTCATATACAAAGAGAGTAGCCAACTGCAATGACCTGGCCATATGTGGAATTAGCAATGACAAGTTTCATTTTTTCACAGTGGTATTTCAAAAATCTAATCTTTGCAAAATACTTTTCAAGGAAGTAAAATATATTCGAAAAAAAGGAAAGATATAGTATAAGTTTGTTGGCTCCAATCCAAAAAGGAATGACTTCTAAAAACATCCCCTCCATAAATTTATCGACAAATCCTACAGATGCATGCCGCGATTTCTTCCAACCCAATAAAAATAGACCATTTTCGGTCTCATCTGCCATATTTTTGTTCTTTCTTGTCTTGATAGATTGATTTTTTTTTTTTTTTTTTTTTTTTTTACACCTCATCAACCTTTTGAAGGCTATTTAAAGCCAGAAAATATTATTTAGATTGTAAATTGCTTTTTTACGTAATTTAAGATTTTTACTGATACAAGTTCTACTAATTAACACATAAGTGGTGGGGGAAGATGTGGTTTTACCTTTCTCATGGGTATTTGCGCAAAAGTAAATATAATGAACGTGACTGAAATTGGAACTTGACTCCCAGTTTTCAAATGCTGAGCGTTATTTATTACACCACCTGCACATCCAAATTTACAGCACCTGGTATACACAAATAGTCACCAATCCAGGTACTAACCAGACTCGATGCTGCTTAACTTCAGTGAGCATATGAAAACTGGACTACTGAAATGTGTTTGTGTAATTTATTTCATTTTTACATCTGGTTTGCATTCTATATTTCTTAGTAGGGAGAGTTATGTCCCCTGTCATCAAATGTGCTGACAGAGGCTAACAAAATATTAGATTAAAGTAAAAGTTGATTTAATAGTTAAATCCTATGTTATAAGTAATGAAAATTTGTTTCCCACACCTATTTTTTTCTTTTTCTTTTTAAAGACATACATTTTAGGCTTTGTTTTTTTTTTTGCTTTTAACAAAAAAATATTTTAATTACATTTTTAAAATACCAATTTCCTTGAGAAAATTTTATTGAAATACCTAGTATATATGGTTCAGTAATATCTGCTTATTTTGCCATTAGTGGTGCCAGGGGTAAATTTGGAACCTATTTACTGCAGTATTCTGTTCCTGGCTATCATCTTCTTATTTACATGTAATATCACTGTGAGGAAAGTTCACTGTTATAAAATTTTAATAATTTTAGAATGAATAGGCTGTGGAAGCGCCTTAAAAAAAAAAGGACGGAAAGCATAGATTACATCTGCTGGGCGAATTTGAAGACTGAAATTACAAAGACAATTGCATCCTTGATTACTTGAGAGGAATAGTGCAAAATATCAGTTATTAGAAACCCAATTTTTAATTATTAAACTAATTAAATTAAAATGCATAGCACATCATTATAATGTCAGTTATTATATATATATATTATATATATATATATGTGAAAATATTAGTGGTAAATATACACATACATATATATATATATATGTATAAAAAATAATTCCAAGATGATAAAATCCAGGTAGAACTCAATGTCCAGGACAGAGTAAGGATGTAATAAAAAGGCTTAAACACTAATATTCCATGGTCATAATTTATTCCATTGGAATTGTAAATACGATCCAATTCATCAGACCTACAAATTTGATTTCTGTTTACTTTTGGAATTTGTAGGTGGATCATATTTACAATTCCAATGGAATAAATTATGACCATGGAATATTAGTGTTTAAGCCTTTTTATTTATATATATATATATATATATATATATATATATATATATAAAACTGAACAGTACATGGCTGTGGAAGTGCCTAAAAAGGACGGAAAGTCTTGGTTACTTCTGCTGGGTGAATTCGAAGACTTGTTCTAAATTATAATGGAGACAATTGCATCCCTGACTACTTGAGAGGGATAGTGCACAATATTTGTTATTAGAACCTATTAAAAAAATTGTTTTGTTTTTAGCCTTTTACTGTGAACTTTCCTTCTGATGATTTGATGGTGTTGAACTTACCTTATTTTGAACTTAACAGACTCACTTCCTCTTTAGCACGAAAGATTCTAGGGTGCACATGCATGGTTTCGGTGTCCCTGCCCAGGAATATCCTCCCAATGGAGAGTCTCCAAGATTGTTCTCACAATTCTTTCACTATTAAACTCAATTATCTCTCCTTCCTTTATCATTCTCCTTCTTCTCAGGACTGTTGCTTGTTAGATAAAAAATCTCTCCATCTCTATCCACCTATCTCCCTGTTATATAGGAATAAAGTGTCACTGCTGACACTTGAGTTTGAACATAGATCGCCAGTGAGCAAACACAGGCGATCCCATTATTGAAAGTAGACCATGTGACCATAGAGGAAACGTATATATGGGTGGTAGTGTGATGTCTAACTGATCTGCATTTCTAGTCTATCCTCTATTACTATTTGGATTGCTATTTCTCCTCTATCACTATATGGACTGTTATTCTCTACTCTATTCACTATACTATTTCTCTATTCAGATCATTATACGAGTTACTTGTTGTGCGAGTGCTTTTTTCGAAGCCATCTGACACCAGTATTGTTCAAAGGTATATTATAGTTGTATCTTCGTTGGGCCATTTAATGCTGTAAAGGGTTTTTTTTTTTTTTTTTTTTTTTTTTTTAAAGTATAGTTGGTAATATTGTTTTTCAAAAAAGTATAGCTGGTAATATTGTTTTTTCAAAAAAGTATAGCTGGTAATGATATTTTTTCCAAAAAGGTATATCTTGTAATCATAATTTTTTTTTTTTCAAAAACGTATAGCTGGTAATAATATTTTTTCAAAAACGTATAGCTGGTAATAATATTTTTTTTCAAAAAGAAAGGTGCTGGAAAAGACCTGGAAGTTCACTATTTGCCCATAGCTGGGACCCCAACAGGTGCTATCACCCCGGGTCAGGGTGGACTTGGGAACACCAGCAATTAAGAGGTGGTTTCATGCTTCCTCAAAACCTCCTGATCAGAGGCCTTGCTGTTGGATGCAGTTTAACGTCATACCCAGGACGTTCTATCGAAGACATTGTAGGCTGCACATGTGTGGTTTCAGTATCTATGCTCGGGAAAACCTCCCAATGGCAAGAGAATTGTCTCTTGAGTCTCCAGATTGTTCTTTTATGCACTTCCAACTTTCACTATTAAACTCAGTTATCTCTCCTTCCTTTATCATTCCCCTTCTTCTCAGGACTGTTGCTTGTCAGATAGAATATCTGATAGAATAGAAATCTCCCTCTCTCTCCTCTCTCCTTCATCTACAAATATCTTTGTGTTTGTCAACTTCAATGCTCAACATGTCAAGTGGCTTTATCATCTAATGCCACTGATCTTGCCCACATCAAGACTTTGAATTTTTCAGTTGCTCAGTCTCTCAGTCAAACAGTAGATTCCCTTATTTGTCTCCTAGTATATTCTAACAAACGTGCTTCTTTACTTGATCTGTTCATTATCTCTTCTCTGGACACTTGGCAATTTGGATCATGTGGTCGTGTCTGTAGATATTTCTTTCCACTCGTATATTAGGCAAGATTCACTAGACATCATTTTGTTATGGACACAATGATTGAGATAAATTTTGTAAATTTCTTTATGATGTCCCTTGGAGTGAAATTTTTTAATCTTCCCATTGTACCACTGATGTTTCTTCTTGATTGAATATACATACTACACTTTTATATTTATACACATAGATACAATGTTGGATCAATATTATTGCAAACTGACACTGTTATTAACCTAATTTTGACCAAAAATTTTTTTGATGTTCAATAAAAGTGATGAATGGAGAAGAATTAAGTGCATTGACAAGGAAGAACATTGTTGTACAAAATAAATGCTTTCTTGTTGGGCTAGGTATTTATTGAATTGCCTATATATATATATATATATATATATATATATATATAATATTATATGCAAAGATTACTTAACTTTTAAATATCAATTTTATCCCGACCTTGAAGTTTCTTGGTAAAATTTCCAGTCTTCAGGGAGTTCTGGTTTTAAATGAGATTTCCAATTTTTTTTTCAATTTCTTCCACATCTTATTCAATCCACTTTTTTTACTCCATTTTGTACACATACGTATTCATGAATTTAACGTTCTTTTACACATGCATGTTCATGAAATTTTGCTTTTGTTTGCGTCTTTCATTTTTACAGCTGTAGATTTTTCTTCCAGTTGTAAATTGTTTTTTACAAAATTAAATTCAATTTTTTTTATGGTTTATATAGATGTTATATTACTAATTAAACTGTAATATTTGTTAATTTGTATTATTAATTAAATTATAATATTTTATGCTGCATTTGTATCATTAATTAATATTTTAATTGATTTAAATTATTATTAAAATGGAAGAAAAATCTACAGTTGAAAAAAATGAAAAATGTAAACAAAAGCAAAATTTCATGAACATGTAAAATAACGTTAAATTCATGAATACGTATGTGTACAAAACAGAATAAAAAGATGGATTGAAAAAGATGTGAACAAATTGAAAAAAAAATGGAAATATCATTTAAAACCAGAACCCCCCGAAGACTGGAAATTTTACCAAGAAACTTTGAAGTTGGGATAAAATTGATATTTAAAAGTAATCTGTTTATATAATATTATTAACACTGTTTTTAATATTGAGCACTATATATAAAAATATCTGCTGTTTCTTAAAATATTATTATAGTTGATACTCATATTTGAAGTAGACACCTCATTTTTATTTTAAAGAGTGTGTATTATGTTTATGGGCTTGCACATTTGAGAAATCTTAATATAGAAAATGTGCTTTCCGGCAGGTATCAATTCTGTGTCCCACTTTGTAGTAGAAACCATTGTTTGATCTGGTGTGCTTTACTTCTCAGCAACAGAGAGCACCACATTCCAGCAAGGCACTATTTTCCATTTTAAGGAAAACACACTTCCTAATTCAGATGTTTTAAAAGGAAAAATAGAGTCTTGCAGGACCGTGAAACTCTGTTGCCAAATGGTAAAGCACACTGTATCAAACGATGATTTCTCCAACAAAGGGGAGGCAGGTTCGATCCCTGCAGGAGAGAGAACACTTTTTTATTAAGATTTTTCAGGGGCACAGGCATCAGATAGACATAATACACACTATTTAAAATAAAAATGGGGCATCTATTTCAAACACAAATATCAACTATACTGATTAATTGCTTTTTTATGGCTTATCAACCTTCTGCAGATTATTTAAATCCAAAAAATATTTTTAGATTGTAAGAGTTTTAGGGAGGTAATAATGATTTATTGATACAAGTTCTACTAATAGCTATGGGGAGAGGAGGTGGATTCATACTTTTCCCATGGGTGGAAAGAAAAAAAGACAAGAATTGTTAAGATAAAATTCTTTGTATTACTGATTTAGAGGATCAAGGTGAAATGTCTCTTTGTGGGTGAAAAACTGATCTAAAGAATGGGGAGAGTTGGTAGGGTCTGGAGTCAATGCTTGTGTTGGGTGAGTTGACTGAGGTCATTGGCGGTGCCAATGACACCCTGTCATCCGATAGTCTTCAGTATTGTGAGTAGTGTCCTTTAAAGTTGACGGAGTAGATAAATGATTCAGCCTTTGCCACTAAAACAAAATCATAACAAAAACAATGTTCATGATTGGCTTCTTTTAAATTATATTTTCTTGGGAGGGGGCGGGTGAGCCAGATGCGACACTCAGTGTCCATGCTCAGTGAGTGACTTTTTTTATTTTTAGTTTCGTAGTGTTCATAATTGTCTGACAGGTTTTGATGTGGAGTGAATCAGAAAGAAATCTAATTTGAAGCAGAGTATAACATGAATAATCATACCAATAATACCAAATCTTTTTAATACACTTCCGTCCAATGAGAGGGGGAAAATATTAGATCTGATTTACTTAACAAATATTGCAGATGCATCATTTAAAAAAAAAAACATCCTTAAAACTAATCATTTTACAAAAATATTTAATCAATAACCAGTCAGATTAGATGTATCATAATCTGACTGTTCTTGAGTTAGCTATCAGATGTACAGGTAGTGATGAGGTCATCTGCAATACCTTGATTAGTAAGGTATAAGGTAGCAAAATAATTGTCACTTACTGACACCAGATCGTCCTGGGTTTATTACAGCTACGGCAGTTTCACTGGGATCAAAATATGTCCCAAGAGAAATTTGCTTGAGGGCCAGACTTGCTCTAGAACAAATGAAGTCTGCATTTGTCACACCTGAAGAAAAAAAAGAAAAATTAATTTAAAACATGGTATTTATTTTAATTTGTAGAAAAAAAATAAGAAGAAATTATACATATAATAGTGCTATTCTTTCAGTAATGCTTGCATTAATTCCTGACCACTGACAATCTTTTTCTTCTAAATTTTCAATGCTCATCAGAATGCATCAAAAGGCTTCAGTCAGAGATTTTATATATATATATATATTAGTAATAAAATTACAGCATATCGCACACATCATACAGGTGTTAATGAAACAGTGCTCAATGTAATGAAACAGAGCAAAAATATACATATATATTAATAAATATACATACTATCTCACACCTTTAGTTTCATGCATGACGCAATCTTCAAGTGCAGAATTCAAAATGACTGTTTTACAGTTTGATTATATATATATATATATATATATATATATAAACCAGACACTTACTCTTGTGTACCAAATACAAGTGCTGGATCAATTAAATATTTTTTTTCAACACCCCCACCTGGCTTGTTGAAAAATATATTTTTCGAATAATTTTCTTTTGTTTCATGTTTTTTAAAACTTACATAAAAATTCCCAGCCGAACAGTTATATGAACTGGCATGGATATTTTATAATTGGAAATTTTTAACATTTTGTATTATTAAAAGATACGAGTTAAATAGCTGAGTAGACTGGGTTCTGCTAGCCTTGGGTCACAGCCAGTATAAGTGAGGGACAAGTCTCAATTTAAAACAATGGGAAAAGCAATGTGAAACCACTCTACTATCTTTCCCAAGAAGTCATGATAATTCATAAAGCAAAGAAATTTGTGTAGAACCACGACTGCCTATATCCTAAATGTATATGCTATGTTAAAAAAATTATTAAAACTGTCCAAATCCCTGGCTTATGTACATTTCTCTTAATATAATTTTAAAACAATTCAGTAGACAGTGTTATCTTATTTATGGTAACTGGATTTTTGGTGATTACCTTATTTGTTTTCCATCATTCAATACTATGTCTGAAAAATGTTGCATTTATCGTGATCGCCCTTTTAGCTGAGATCAAAGTGTAGTATTTGTTCTTATCAGCTTAATCTAATTCTCTCTCTCCATTTCTATCTTTCATTTTCCCATTGAAGCCAAATAGTGTCTTTTCTCCTCTCTTTCCAGATGATTTAAATTTCGCAAACAATTCCTGACTAATAAAAGGCTTTTGATTTCCTTATTGTGATTATTTGTTTAACGATTCCTGAATGATAAAAGATTTTTGTAAGCATAACAAAGACATAAGAAATTCTCCATTAGCACTGCATGCATTAAAAAAATATATTTCCTTAAATAATGGCAAATGATGCATTTTGACTTTAAATCTGTTAATGAATATGGCAAGTAAGATAAATTGAAAAACAATGTTTACAAACCATTTATTTTAGCATTTACTTTGGCATCATTGACTGCATCTTGAATAATTTCAACACCAAATAATCGTTTGGCATTTGGTGCTAGTACAATTCCAATTGACCCTGTTATTGATAAAAATAAAATGAAAATTCACCAAAAATATCTATTTTAAAATGTTAACAATTAATGGCTTAAAAAATAAAAACATACTTGTACTTAGTCAATATATAATTCTGACCATATTTTGGTTTATATTAATGTCATTATCAGAACATTATGACGGGATCATTATATTGGACTATTTCCTCCTATAGCACATTGTAAACTAATCTGACACATTTCTTTTTATTATGAATTGAGGTTTTTATGCGGATATATCCCTGCAAATGGCCAGACTACTGGGAGATGGGTGCTTTTATCAAATCATTTATAGATGGATTGCCAGCCAAGGCTAAAGAGCTTCTATCTGCCCATTAGGTGAGGATTTGTAACTTCATGTTAGCTCAACCATTGACGGCTTCTGAACAGCTGTCTGCCCAATTTTACTCACAAGGCTTGGGTAAACTTATGGTATGGTTTTTAGACACTTTCCAACAATGCCATATGCTGGGATTATCTCTTCAGGTAAATATTATAAAGAAGTCACATAGGTCTAGTTTAAACTAGAATTAAAATGGCAGACATAAGTACAGTTTACACTAGAGTCCAAAAGGTCTGCCTAGATTATATACAAATCTGCAAGTATTTACTCAGAAGGTAGCTTCTTTTGAGGGATCTTACTCTTCTGCATGGGAGACAATTGGTGCATTCTAAATCTTGTCAACAGGGCAAAAATCATATATATATAAGTAATCCGAAGGAGCCAAGCAAACCTACCTAGGCTTCACCTAAATGAATCTTCAGGGTAAAGATGGCTAGAGAGGAAAATTACGGAACAGTATTTATTGATAAAACCATAACTACATGACAAAAAAATAAATAAATAAATAAGACAAACAACAAGGAGTATGCTACTTTATTGATCAGCCAATGACTATATATATATATATATATATATATATATATATATATATATATATATATATATATATGAGGAAAAATATGAAAAAACAAAATCCGAATCACATCGGCATCACGTGGGCGATGTTGTGAAAACATATTCCTAACGTATTCGCATTGCAAAATGGAACGCTGATCTTAAAATTCAGTCATTTTGTTTTGATTATTCTCATGTCTATCGTCTTTTTATGTTGACTTGAATATCGTTTAATTATGTTTTAATAACTATGTCCTGAAGAAGGTCTACTAGACCGAAACGTCTGATATCGACATTGAAACATTAAAACAGTAAACTTGCATATTTGGATTTTGTTTTTTCATATTTTTCCTCATACTGTCGGATCTATATCCATATATTTGCTTATATATATATATATATATATATATATATATATATTCTTGTGTATAACACAAGCAATATTTTAACAAAAATTAAAGTCAATAAAGGGGGCTCATATTATACACTTTTTCAGAAATTTTTACTGATTTTTTTTAAGATTGCCAATACACTCAGCACAATAGATAATAAAACACAAAGTAAGCAGATGTTGATAGCAATTGTTTATGAAAGGTATTTGATATGTCGGCCATATTTGTTCTTTGGGAATTAGCATAATTGACTGTCTTTTGTCTTAAAGACGGGAAATTCATTGAAATAATAATGGGTATACACAAAATAAATCAGGTTTTGATGACATTAATATCACAATGAACCACCTTTGATCAATAATTTGAAAATAAGTTTTGAAATGGAATTATAAGAAACATGCAGTAGCTAAAAATCTGGTTCATTTCTATTCTTTAATATGAAAAATTAAATATTTTAGTGAAATATATGTACAACATTGAGATTTTAATAAATAATATGGTGTAACTTTTTGAAAAAAATACAGGGATAGCTGTATTATGGTGTCATATACTCAAGGATGTAATTTATTCCTTATTTTTAGCTTCAGAAATAGTCATATTATACACAAGAAAATATGGAACTGTTGCTGTCAAGAACTTCATTGAAGATTCTGGTCAATTCTGATGCAGGTCTGATAAGGGCAATTTGAGGACTTTATGTTAACAATTCTTGTACCAATAGAGAAGTTATAAAAAAAGAAATCTGTCTTTGTCAAAAAGAAAAAATCTTTGTCAAAAAGGAAAAATGTTTGGTCTTGAAAGTGGCAAAAACACGTGAAACGAATCATTGGGCCTCTTTTAAAAGACATCCATAAGAAATATGAAATGAAATGGGCAATAGAATAGATGAAAAGCAATTTGTGAAATAGTTCTTTTCACTGAATAAATATCAGAATATCCTCAATGGGCCAAATGGATGGAGATGAGGCTGTGTGTTGGGTGGTAGAAAGTGTCTTCACATGTTTAGATCTCAACAATGTTGACATTGTATATTTTGGGGAGGGTTTATATATGGTGAAGCAGTGGGTCCATGATGAGTTTCTGGTGTTATGTTAGCCATACATTTATTTTTTTAAGGCACATGTGGAGCCATGTTTCAAGAAGCCAAACATTTTCAGAAAGATGATTTTTCTGTATGGAAATGCTCCATTATATTGGCTGAAGTGCCACTACTTAAGTAAACTGGTCCACTCATAATAAGGGAGGGGAGAAGGTCTCCCCCAACAGCAGGGGATACAGTCAAGGCTCCACCAACAGTGCCCCAAAACAGACAAATAAAATTACAAAAAATAAGGCAAAATTCATGCAAAAGTAAATTCTAGATTAAAAATTATCTTGATATTATGGTAAGTTGATTGATTGAATTGTTTTTTACAGCTTATCTCACTTTTTGTAGGTTATTTAAAACCAAAAAAATATTTTTAGATCTTTAGAATTTTGGGGGCATAATCAAGTTCTACTAATTAATCCAAAGTTGAGGGGAAAAGAGGTAGATTCATACCTTTCCTAAAGGAATTTATGCATAAGTGAATATAACAAACCTTACTGAAATTGGAACTCGACTGACTTCAAATTCTAAGCAGTTATCCATTACACCACCCACACATCCAAGCTTACATTTCCCAAGTGGTCCCCCATCTGACTAGGCACAACATTACTTAACTTTGGTGATTGTACAAAAAACAGTGTTTCAACATGATATGGCCATAAGCCACACCACCTGCCCCTCCAAGCTTACAGCACCTTGTATTCACCAAGCGGTCACCCATCTAGGAACTGAACAGGCTCAATGTTACTTAACTTCAATGATTGTATGAAAACTGGTGTTTCAATGTGATACGGTGATAAGTCTATTGTTAGCTGAAGTAGAAACTATCAAAAGTCTGGAGACAAAAAATCGCAGAAGAATTTCTCTTTTCACAAAAACATTCTTTTCCTTCTTACATTTAAAAAATATTTTTATAAGTCTGTAAACGTCAAGTGACATCTTCCGTGTGCAGTGGATGTTTGTTGTGTTGTAATGGATAACAGCACTACAGCGAAGAAAACGGCGACTTACCTTGTCAAACCAAGCAACGGCACATCCTACAACGGAAAATGTGCCGAATTCGACCCAAACTGGAAGATATGGGTCGCATCATGTAAGCGATCTGGGATTGCAAAGGAAATATTTGTCGCAGATTATTTCCACAACGCAGAGAATAAATCACTAAGTTCAGACTCGAACATCAGGGGAAGATGGGTATTTTGGTTACTGCATTTGTTGGAGAGCGAGTTATTTTTCTGACTGGTTGTGTGCATTGTGATTCATGTGATATTACCTGCGAATCGAGTTTTCAGCATTTCTTTCTGCCCCTGATGTTTGAGTCTGAACTTAGTGATTTATTCTCTGTGTTGTGGAAATAATCTGCGACAAATATTTCCTTTGCAATCCCAGATCACTTACAAGCACGGGATGAGAAATTGGAAAGCCAAGTTTGAATTCCAGTAAGGTTTGTTACATTCACTTATGTACAAATACTCTTGGGAAAGGTATGAATCCATCTCTTCTCCCCCAGGTTGAATAGCAGGATAGACTGGGTTCTATAGCATTGCTCAGCAACCAGTCTACTGCAGAAAGAAACTTACTGTTGGTAAATACTGCCTAATCAGTCATGAATTCAGGGAGACATGATTATCCAAGTGTGTATCACATATGGCACTTAACTGACTGACATATAACATTTATACAGAGTGCTAACTTATCTAACATGATTCCAAGGCATGATGTCTCATGACACTTTAGTGTTATCAATTACTTGTTCTTTTTTTAGTTATTAACAAAATCGTTTATTGAATTTGTAAGTACATTCTGAAGTATATAAACTGAATGTGTCACAATAGAATTTATTTCTAAAAAGTGCATCACCAATGCAAAAAAAAACGTTTGGAAAACTCTGGGCTGTTTAACCGATAAGTTAGTGGAAAATCGGTTTATTACATACCTGTACCACAGCAGATGTCAAGAATGACTTCATTGGGTGTCAATTTGGCACTGTCTTTTATTACAGAGTAGAGAACTTCAGCAGCACTCGTGTTGATTTGGAAAAAAGAATCTGGAGAGATTTGGAATTTGTAGCCAAGTAATGTCTCTGTCACATATGGCTGGCCATAGAGCAGCTCAAATGGGATAATATCTGCATTTGTTCGGTTCCTCCATCTTTAATTTTTGGAGAAAAAAAAAAAATGACATACATATACATATATATGTGTGTGTATATATAGTGCATGTGTTTGTGTGTGTGTGTGTGTATATATATGTATATATATATAAAGTGAACATTGAAGTCAACACTTAGAAGTGACATATATATATATATATATATATATATATATATAGCTCTTGCTATAATATTCCAGTTAATAAAAAGGAAACTACCATTATTTTTTTTAATTGCCAGAAATATTTAGAAAGAGCAGTGCTGTTTCTGTATTTTATATTACCTAAAGTCATTCGATGATGGTAGAAACAAAATTTCCAAGGATTTTCAGTGGAACCAAAATGAAATTTAACATCATTACCGGAATGTATGCTTGCTCGGTATACAATATTATTGGTCATAAATTAACCACTTAAGGGACAGATCATATTTTTTTGGCAGTTGCATTTATTTTTAGAAGAAATTACATTGTCTTTTTTGGAAATATATTTTAATATAATGTTGTTCTATTTGAGGTGGATGTGTCTGCTATTAACACAGCTATAGCTGATCTTAACATTATTTTTATTAAAAAAACTTTTCTAGTGTTGGTGAATGATTAAAGAGCTTATGAATTAACTTTAGGAAAATTCTTCCGATATTAGTTTGAACATTATGGTTAAAAGATGGATTAAACCATGTAATGTTGCATTTACGGTATTTCTGCTTATTTTTACCTTCTTTGTTTATTTCTAAATACTGTAAATTTACTTTATACTTTGTGATGTTTAATTTTATATATTTAATTTTAGACTTATCAAATATTTACTTATTGCTGGAGTTGGTGGATAATCTAACTTGGACTGATTCATGTAAATTATTTAGAATTTTGTGGTGGTGGTGGTTTGACTTTTTACTAATGTATCTATGATTATATCGACCTTTGTGCATGGTTTCAAATAATCATTATTCAGGTCGGAGGTTACATTGAGAAATTTATTACTTTAGCATTGACGGTGGTGGTAATATTTAGTTTGTAATTTTTAAAAATTTTATCAGTTCCTTTCTCAATCGGTCGATATTTCGTGGGCTAGTTCTATGGAAGAGAATGACACCATCATCTCTATAGATGTCCTTGATGTAAATAAATCTGTCGCCACAACAGGTCATCTGGATAGGCATGTAGTAGTGTGACCAATGTAATTATTTATGAGTTTGGTTTGATCAGGAACACAGTTCCTCAAGGGGCATTTGAAATGCCAAAAAGAAAAAAACCAACACTTAATAAAATTAACTATGAACATGGCCACAATGTGCTGACCATGTTTGGAAAATAAAATATTACTATAACTCTAGATACATACATAACAAAACCCATACATTCAGCTCAAAGTAAAAATAAAATTATCCTTGATAATGGCTAAAAGTATAGAAAGTGCTTGAATATGTAGAACTTTTTGAAAGTTTTTATCCACTTTGGGTCCAGAAAAGAAAACACTTGTATGAACACAAGAAAAATTAAATAAGAAACTTAATCGCAGTACCTTGTCAGTTGTCTTTAATGAAACATATATAAAAGAGGGATTGCAATTGTCAGGCCTGAGGACTGTCTTTAGCATGAAACAGTCTGTTGCCTCTGAGTGTTGACTTCAATGTTCACTTTTATATTTACATACGCTCTCTGATATTGAGCACTTTATCCCATAAATATAGCATACCTTAAAACTATATTTCTTTATATATATGAGATATGGATATGATAAAAAACATATGTATACACACATATACTTGCACATTATATATTTTCACAGGTGTTATTAAAAACAGTGGCCAATGTTATGTAACAGGGCTATTAAATATATATTAGTGAATGTACATAATATCCTATGTCAATAACACAACTTGAAGTTTCATGCAAATACGCAATCTACAGGTGCAGGATAATCACTGACCGTTAAGCATAGGATATTATGTACATCCTTGTGCACATGAATTGAAACAACTGCTTTAGTTTCCTTTCTTTCATCATACAGTCAGTTTTAGACCCACTGGAGTGACAGTGTAATTGATTTCTATTTTTGCCTCAGATTAGGTCATTTGGAGTGGTGGTACAGTAATATGAATCTATTTTCGGAGTGTATGATGAAATTTGTTTGGCCTTGAAAAATATTGCCTTATCCGTGATTGCATCAGATTTTCATCACACCCAGACACTATTGTCTCAACTGTTGATTAGTTGTCCTATGGCTATTGTCTGCGATGGATGTTACTCCAAGGAAGCATACGAAAATTGTAATGCTGCACGAACACACTAGCAAGCCTTACCAATGAGCAAATCAAAGTACAATAGATAAGCCCGGAAACTCTCCTGATTTAAATCCAGTTGAGAATCTGTGGTCAGTCTGCAAGGAACAACTTCATGGAAGGGACATACAAAGTACTAATATGTGTACTGGGTCATGTTTCATTGGGAAAATATGAAAAAAAGTAAATAATAACAGAATTTTCATTTTGTTTCAATTAATTTGCACAATGGTGTATATTCACTAATATATATATATATATATATATATATATATATATATATATATATATATATATACACACATTACAACGAATCATTCATACAAAAAGTAGATTAGTTAAGTTAAATGATATAAAATGGCGAAAACTCATTGCAAACAAAATTTTAAAGTTGCATTAATCTACGAACCACTCGATGAATGTTATGATCCTTGTTTTTAATAACTACAAGCTGTATAAGGTCTTTGTTTAATCTGCTAGTACTTTCAACTGTACACACAGTCATCCTCAGGCATGGAAATTATTTTGTTTTTAGTAAATCCAGGTAGTATCAGATGAAAGATTAAATGCGAATCGAAATATGTTTTTTAGAAATGTGTTATTGTTAACGGATAAAAACTTTTGGAGCGTGCAGTCGCAACGCTAAGGTTGAATTTTTTTTGTTGCGTTTTTTACTAATATGGTAATTTGAGAATTTTTTTTGTCATAGGAGTTTATCAGTCAATGTGGCATGAACTAAATTGTTCAATAAATAGAGTAATGTCTCAGGTGTTATCCCGACAATTTGCACGTCGGATCAGTTCTTTTAAATCAAATATGTGGTGCAGTTCAATTTATATTACAATGAATCATTCATACAAAAAGTAGATTAGTAAAGTTAATGATATATATTTTCTCAGTTGTAATATTATATATATATATATATATATATATATATATAATATTACAACTGAGAAAATATGTGAAAATTATGTGAATTTCATGTCTATTTTAAAGTTAGCAGAACTTTCAGCAAAAGGCACTTATAAATAACTAGAACTATAATATTTAATAAATCAAGAAGAGTTCAAATGACTCATCTGGTTTTGCCAACTAAAGAGTTTTGTATCAGATCCCATATTTATACTCTTTCTGAGTGAACAAACACTAATTCTAACTTTCAAATTTCTTACTAGGGTTTTGTTAGAAATGTTACATGGTTTAAATTTAGAACCAGTTTATTATTTTATTTTATCTCTCACATGTTAGTTAAGAATTTAAAATTTGTAAGTTAGAATTAGTGTTCGTTCAATAGATATGGCATTGATGAATGTTTTGATGTGAAACTCGAGTCAGCTAACCAAATGAGTCACTTGAACACTTAATTTATCGAATGTATATATCTAAACATAGAATGAGACTCTCACCCAGGTTTCTACTGATTGGCCGATTACCCCCCCGCCATGTTGGTTCTTGGTTATGTCGGTATACAGTGTAAACTGAGAAATTCCCAATGCATGTTCACAAGGTAATAAACCAAAAGAAACATGTTGCGAAATGAGAACCTGAACACTGTTTTCAATATTATAAAGTAGTTGGTCTTATACAGAGCTTTGCTTGCTAAGTCTGGGTGGTTAGGTAGGTAGGTTGGTGACACTTGGGACAACTTCTGCCATGTCAGTTTGATAGATCAGATCTTCCCCGACCCTACCAAGTCACTGCCCATTTACACATACCGACATGTGGCTGGCAGTACAAACTGTCAGCATCAGAACTATGTGATGGACAGACTGTTCCCAACCAGAATTGACCTCGATCCCAATCATGATGGTTAATATAGACCAACAACCGGCTTTTTGCTATGTATGGTTTTGTTGTCATTCGGTCGCAAAAACATGCATCCTCTTATTTATTCTTCAGTCAACTGGTGCCACACAGAAAAAACAACTTAAACACACTTTAGCTTGAGATAAGATCACACTTTCCTCACCTAAATGGCTGTATAAACCAGTGTCCCCCATATATATATATATATATATATATGAAGACATTTATGATATGTTTAACGTTCTTTTTATAGATACAAGTATTTAAGCAAATGCTCTGTTTTATAATAAACAGTATTAAATAACATTTACCGGCCTGAATGTCCGAGAAATTTGCATAGAAAATTTTCGTTCTCCGACAGGAATCGAACCTGTATCCTATATGGAACTGTCATTTTGCGTGACGTGCCTTAACTGTTCGGCCACAGAGAAGCGTCTGGTTAGCAAGGTCAATTTTACTATCTTTAAACTTAAATCTTCCATGAATCTCTTCTATTCATATCTGCTCTAGCGTATCAAATGTAAACAAATGACGTCATATATTTTTGACTTGGACAAAGTCCGACAATTTATTTAAAGACATTTATGATATGTTTAACGTTCTTTTTATAGATACAAGTATTTAAGCAAATGCTCTGTTTTATAATAAACAGTATTAAATAACATTTACCAGCCTGAATGTCCGAGAAATTTTCATAGAAAATTTTCATTCTCCGACAGGAATCGAACCTGTATCCTATACGGAACCGTCATTTCACGTGACGTGCCTTAACCGTTCAGCCACAGAGAAGCATCTGGTTAGCAAGGTCTATTTTACTATCTTTAAACTTAAATCTTCCATGAATCCAATTCAAATATATATACATATATATATATATATATACACACACAGTGCTGTTCGATAAAAGTGACTCACCTAATTTTTTTTACTAAATGTTCTCTTCTCCGATGAAACATAAGTTGAGCTAAATTCAAAGGATAAGCGATCTAAAATCCAAAGAAGAAGCTTTGAAAGCTCTTTAAATTCAGCAGTAAGTACTGTCAAGCATCCATTCAGTACAATGTTCTGGGGATGCTTTTCTTTTCATGGAACTGGTTTCTTAAAACCTATTGAAAAGACCCTCAGGAGCGAGCAGTACAAGAGAATTTTAGAGTCTTGTCTGCTCCCGTCTGCTGAATGGGTGCAAATCAACCCCACCAAGCTCATTTTTATGCAGGATAATGCTGTCACAAATCAAAATTGATGAAAGAATACTTTGATGAGAAGCAGGTGAGTGTTATGACATGGCCGCCCCAATCTCCTGACCTCAACCCCATAGAAAACTTATGGAGCATTATAAAGTACAGGCTCTCAAGAAAACTGGAATTCAATGCTTGGAGATGAGATTTGCCAGAACCTAATCAAGTCAATGCCAAAAAGGGTTGAAAAGGTTATTCAAAATAAGGAAGGACCCATAGATATTTCGAATCTCCTGACCTCAACCCCATAGAAAATTTATGGAGCATTATAAAGTACAGGCTCTCAAGAAAACTGGAATTCAATGCTTGGAGATGAGATTTGCCAGAACCTAATCAAGTCAATGCCAAAAAGGGTTGAAAAGGTTATTCAAAATAAGGAAGGACCCATAGATATTTCGAACTATATTACCTATTATAAATAAATTATACCTCTATTATTCTTTATTTAATGCTTTTTGGTTATGTTTCTATTGATTACTAGTTACAGGAAATAAGTGAGTCACTTTTTTTGCACATAGTTTTTCCCTAAATCTCATTTATATCCAAAATTATAATTATCAATAGAATACCTTAGGGTGAGTAAACTTTTTTACTAGGTGGTCGGGAAGGGGTCTTTATATTAGTAAGATTAAAAATTAGTTTGACTCCCAAAACAATAAGCGAAAAAATTTTTAAGTAAAAAAATCAGTTGAGTCACTTTTATCGAACAGCACTGTATATATATATATATATATATATATATATATATATATATAAAATGATAAAATATAGTTTTTAATGTATACTATATTTATGGGAGAAAAGTACTATCAGAGATAGAATACATGTAAACATAAGCAATGTGGACATAGGTATTGACACTGAATATCAACAGGCTGTTTCATGCTTAAATGCAATCCTCAGGCCACGATACAGTTCAATACCTAATAAACAAAAGTGAGTAGATTTATATATATATATATATATTATTTTACATTGGGATAGATTTATGTGTTATATGTTTTGAACAACATGAATGAGGTTATGGATTTAAATGTTTTATTTTTTGTATTCTTTTATTAAGCATTGAACTGTATCACCTCACATCCATGAACTTGCCTGATGAAAATTCAGGAGCACTCCTATACCAAAAAATTTTGAAAAAAAAAAAAAAAAACAATAACATTTTTGCTCTTGTATATAAATACTGTCACAAAATAAACTCCTTATATTTGCCTTGATAAAGTCCCTTAGAGAATGTTAGGTGTCACCTAAGATAAGTTTTTCTTTTGTCTCTTTATATATATACATATATATATAAAATCTATGTATATCTAAAAATAAATACATCTAAATTCACCTCCATCCATGCCCATGCACCAATGGGTTAGGGTAGAATCTCTGACTGATACCAATCAGTCAGGTTTCAATCCCAGCTTGAGGCAATCTGATGTCTAACCACACTGATGAGCTGTGAAACAGCGAAATAGTCTGTATTTTAATTGTGGATGACTATATATTATATATGTGTATGTGTGTGTGTGTGTGTGTGTGTGTGTGCGCGCATGCGAAAGGCAAACAACATTAAAGTCCAAAAGCCACTCCTGCTTAGAGAGGGAGTGGTGAATTGTAGGGGCTTGATACGTAACATGTCCAGGACTTTCAAATGGAACTCTGAATATGCCTTACTCAAAACAGAAAACAGACATATCTTTGGTGTAAGACAAGGCATATTTAGGATTACTTAATAAGTGCTCAGCTACTGCAAACTCAAATGTATTGACATGCTTAATGCAAATTATCACATTGCCATTTTCAAATAGATTTTTGTTATTCCAACATTTTGCTTGAACCATTCTATAGCATTCTTCATCTATTCAGGAGTAGTACATCTGAAATTTCATAGGAACAAAAAGAGAAAGGAGTAAGTTCAATTTTCTGAAAATCACTTAGAAATGCCAATAAAGTTCTATTATAAGAATATATAAAACAATTTTGCTAAAAGACTGTAGCAAATTTGCTGAGCATCGATGTAGGCATGTTGCTTGAATTTATCAGCCATTGTAAAGATTACAGAGCTGTTCCAACACAATGTTACAAAACCTTGCGTAGAACATGAATAGATAGTACAAAGCCTATTGGCAGATTGACTGGGTTGAAGGTCTCACATGACATGAAGACTGAGCTTGATTCTTAACAAGTTTTCTGGGAATGTTGTCTTCGTATAGTTCAAGAAATAATTAGAAGCCATTGAAAGTCAGCTGTGTCCAAAATCATTGAGTGAGATAAAAGCCTTGCTATATGTGCTAGAAATGCAGTCATGTTATAATTGGTTTAGTTTAACAGGTAGTCTATAGCAGTTGTCATGGTACAGTGGTTAGCATGATGGTTTTACATAATGAGAATGTCATTGTCATCATCTGCTCTAGAAATACATTAATGAGATAAAGATAGTCCAGTTCTAAAATACTGATGAAAAAGTGAAGTTTGAAAACTGTTCATTAAAAGTTACTCACGTAGGTTGAAAGAACATGGTGCTTATGCCACAGAGTCTTCCAGGACCGTGCAGGTAAAAATTCTTTAATTCTTCTTTGGCCTCTTCTATTACTTCCTAGGTAAAAAATTTGAAAGATTTTCAAAAATAGAGACATGATCAAACTAGAAAGCAAAAGTAAGATTTGGATTGAAAGGGCAACAAAAGCAGAAATCAGAAATAGTATAAGAGAGACATTATTTGCATTATTCGGACTATTGTCATCTTTGTCGCCATATTTATTACAATGTTTCGACCCTTGTACGCTCCGGCCTTCATCAGGTGGTTGGAATGTTGAACTGAACCCTTTATTTCACTCACTGGGGTAGACTGTTCTAGTTCCACGTGCCATGTTTAATGGATGTCAGTTATCAGTTATCTCCTGTTAATTTCCTTCTGAAAGTTCTTCACTGCCTTAACTGGGTAATGAACTCACACTTTTTGGTCCTGTCACTGGATCTAACTAACGCCTTTATCCACTGTGCCATCGGTGTATGAATTTCTGGGTATTATAAACCTAATGTCTTCAGCAACCAGTTATTATTGCAATTTTTGTTTTTATTATCGATTTTCTCTGGCACTCCTTATTACTGGTTCCCATATTGTATTCATTTCTATGCTTGGTCGGTTCAGGAGATTTTTGTGGCCTAGCATATGTGTTGATTCCTTAAGTTTACGATTTTTCCAATGGTGTTCTTTGTCTATTTTTTATGTACATTATTACATTATTCGGACAATAGTCTGAATAATGTAAATAATGTACATAATACCTCTCAGAAATATAGACAGATACAGTATGAGAGAGAATTAAGAAAAAGGAAGAAAAAGAGAAAGACTGACAAAAGAAAAATATTAGAGGACAATAATAAGGCTGATAAGGAAATACATAGCCTGCATATGCCAATGCTGTTTTTAGTGTGTATATATACATATATATTTATACAAGTTTTATTAAAGATGACTGACAATGTACTCCAATTAAGCTTTTTATTCAATTTTTGTTACATTTGTACAAGTATTTTCTTTTCTGGACATAAAGTGTGTAAAAACTGCCCCCACGCAAAAATAAAGAATCCCATCACTATAGATACATATATATATAAAAATCTATATATTCAGTTAAAAAATTATCCTTGATAATGTTTAATGGCTGAAAGCACTCAGATATATAGAACATTTGAACAGTTTTTACACTCACACCAGAAAAGAAAATACCTGAAGGAATACAATAAAAATTGAATAAAAAGCTTAATTGCAGTATCTTGTCAGTAATTTTTAATATAGCCAACAGTCACCCTTGGAATAATGTATACAGAAGGCCCAGCCAAGGTACAGACTTTGCAGAATTAATATGATGTATGTTCTGGTTTCTGTGATTCCATAACTGATTCCAATCACATGAGATAGAGAGCTGATGGATTATTTGGTCACAGTTTTCATGGATGAATTTGCAATTTTTATTCCTCATTTTCTGGCATTTTGTTGGTGACTGAACTAAAACTAGACTGGCCATTGAAAATGCATGTAACATTCAAAAGCTGGTGTTGGTTTTAAAGAATATTTACCAAAGGCCTGTGTAGGAGATTTGTTGAGGTTTATGCAGAATTTGATGCAGGTGTGTTGCTTTTAATTTGTCAGCCATTGTAAAGATTACAAAGCCATTCCAACACAATGTTACAAAATACCTTGTGTAATAATAGAACATGAATAGATCATACAAAACCTGACAGACTCAGTAGGTTTGGGAACTAATGAGCATTAGCTGTGTGTGCATTTTTATTGAATGGGATAATTACAGTATGTACAGCCTGGGAACTTTCTGATACCAACTTGTGTGTATATGTGTTTTTTGTTTGAAATTTGGTATATTTATAGGGAAATATCTACAATTGTTCTATCAGAGATAGAGCAATTGTAGATATTAAGGAATGTAGAAATACAACAAATGCTGGTTATAGTTAAATAAATGCTTAAATATTTGACATTAGTGCAAATAGTATACTTTCATTACATTTTTGCCTTAACAACTTTCACTTCTAATTAAAACTGCATTCTTTAAGCTGAAATTATGATTATGTATATTTATTTATTTATTATAATTTTATCATATAGACAAAACCATTTTACTCACTACAAAGATGCAACTTTGTCTCAGTGCATTTCAACTGCACTTCAACAAGTGAGAATCGAAAATTGTTATGAACAATCCTGCTTGTAGGCAAGCTGTATGTGAAACGTCACTTCTTTTTTTCAATTTGTTTGAGAAGAAAAATATACATAAAGCAAAAAAAAAAAAGTAATGGTGACAGTGAAACAATAGTGCTTATTGATAGCAATTTGGTAAAGAATGGATTGGGTGTTTAATGTTGACAGATCTGTGGAGATTTTTTTTGCCGATAAACATTTTGTCGAAGTGCAGTTGAAATGCACTGAAACAAAGTTGCATCTTTGTAGTGAGTAATATGGTTTTGTCTATAAGATAAAATTATAATAAATAATTATCGCTCTATTATCGGTATTGAGCCCTTTTTTGGATTAATGCTGTGAACATTAGAATTTATATATTACTTTCGTTCTCATCACATCGGACAGATATATATATATATATATATATATATATATATATATATATACACACACACACACACACACACACATATAAATACACACCTACATGTACCAGCCAATTTTTGCAAGAGAATTGTGAACAATTTACATAGTGTGTTTATGTATCAGCTTTCACAAAAGTTGAACATTTGATTAAAAAGCAGTATTGTGCCCAGTCCTTTAGCCTGGACATGTTCCCATTTCTGAATAGAGCTAATACCAATTATTACTTGGAAGCTTGGGAAACAGTGTACATTAATTCCTACCATCCATCACTTGTACTTATTTTCTGGTGTGAGGCTTTTCTGTATATAAGATTTATTTAAAAGTTTTAGACGCTAATGTTTTAAAAAATAAAATACATAAAGTTTTATTATTTATTTTGAAAATTAATGACAGTAATGATTTTAGACAAATGATAGAGTTCAACTCAATAGCGTTGCCATAGATTGAGGTCAAATTTAGTCTTGTTTAGTTCTCAGTTCCAATAAAAGCGCTTAATCAGCACTCCCCACTAGCATCACAGATGTTATCATAAAAATAGTTATCATCATTTAGAGGAGGAGCATCAAAATATTGTGAGACTATTTTCACAGTTGGAGATCAAAATAATTTCTTTTGATTTGGCATGCTTGCTTATTCCAGAAACTGATAATAAAAAGTGTTGAGATTATAGAAAATAAACCCTATTTTCAACACTCAATTTTCTACTTTGGATAGAAGAGATGTGACTGTTTCCAAGCTGTTCAAACACAAGAATAGATGTGGCTAGCTTTTTCCTTCTCCCCCAGTGTGCTGAAAGAAACATGTTGGTAACTTCATCATCTACTACAGCAACAGCTTGGATGGTCAGTGAATCTTTGCTGATGATCAAATTCTTTTCTAAACTACAGCCTTTTCTGTGTACCAACTACCCAAAGACTAAAACTCAACTAAAGACTATTTTTACTCCCTCTTGAATTCATGTACATAGGTTTTTAAATCTAAATGATTTATTTAACAGGCATACCCGTTTTCTTTATTTTTATTTTATTATTCTTTGAAATTTGGATGTTCAAATGTTTTATATAAAAAAAAACTGGATGACAGAATTTCCTACAACATTACAACATTATCATTGCAGTTACTGCTGAACAAGTGTGAAATGTTTGGCACTGTGTAAAAGGACAATTGGGGCTGTTGCCATAAAAAACAATTGAAATTAAGATAAAGTATACTAGTCAAAAATGAATAATAAAAAATGACAATCTTTTTAAATAGCTATGTACAATAAAAAGTCTTTGTATTACTTTAGTGAAAATAGGTTTGCATTTTTATTTTCTTTAAAAGTGAGTTCTCTTTGATAAGGTTTTAAATTTTTAAAAGTTGTATCTATTACCCACTTTGAACATGAAAATATTTTTTTATAATTTTTAGCTTATAAATGAATACTAAAAAATTCTGATGTTTGTTCAGATCAGGGAATGTGGATCAGATTGAGAACTTCTTAGCACCCACTTATATCAGATCATCCTATAAGTATTCTTTTGAATGTAAGGTCAGCAGAAATAATTCAGGATTAATTAGGATTTATTCATTAAAATCCGTTCAATTATTATCAGTAACATTCTTCCAATGATTCAATGCCTTAAAAATAAAAATATAAGGCCAATTACTTTCCTTGAAAATTTCTCTTTTTCAGAAACTAATCGCAAGAGGGTAGCCATTATGCATATAAGCCCATATAGAAATATTGTTCTCCGTCTCTCTTTCTTTTCAGCTTTTCAGCAGATAACATGCAAGCTCCAAATTCATAAAACAATTTCACAACAGCCAATTTCATGGAAATTGTTTAAAAAGAAAAAAAATGGCTCTTCAACCTTTTTTCAAACAAGATTTTGGACATTACTCATGAGATGACTGGCTAAATAAAAAAAATATTTAAAACATATTTTTTTCTTTTAAAATTCATGAAACTCAAAGCTGTTTAATAAACATCTTTGCATTTCATATGCTTATTTGAGTTAATGAATGGTTGCAAAGATTTTGGTCAAGTCTCCTATATTACAATAGCTTACCTGGGGTTTTCTTCGTGGGTGAAATATGACATAGGACATTGACTCATCCGAAGAAGTTGATCTTGTGCACATAAGGCGCCAATGACCAGAGGAATAATAAGTCTGATTGTTGGAAGTACCAGGATGTATAGTGTACGGTTCAAATTTGCTGGATCTTATGAACTCTTGAAAGACCTGAAATAGTCATGAAAATTGCATGGAGATGTTATAAGAATTTACAAGAATAATAAGCAAGACCAAAATAAAATAGATTAATTAAAATAATTTGAAAAAAAAAAAAAATCTCAAAATTGATATCTGCTATATATAATAATAATAATAAGTGGTCATTTGGTCAGATTTTAGGGAGTGAAAAAAATCTCAAAATTGATATCTACTATATATAATAATAAGTGGTCATTTGGTCAGATTTTAGGGTGTGAATCAGGATTAGAAATGTTCAGCACTCCATTTTTTATAGTAGATAAGCACCAGCCCTTAGTACAAATCTAGTTAAAACAATAAATTTTTCTTTTAATTTTTTCCCCATAAGTTTAAGATTTTGTTACAAGTACAAAATTTAATTATAGTAAAAAGAACAAACATATTGTATATATTTACATATCATGCAACTTTTGAAGACTTAATTTTGAAGCTAATTTTAAGGAGGTCACATTATACAAGAGATATAAAATTAGTGTATTTTTTGCTAGCCCTATATATCCATTTACTGTGGGCAAAAAGTACAGCTGTATTTAAAATAAACAGGATTTTGATAAAACTGATGTTTCACTTAACTGTATCCAATAATAATGCATGTAATATTCACATATTAGTATCATATTATAAAATACAAACATAGCGAATATACATCTTTTCCATTGTATACGTTTATAAGACATTTAGCTGTTTCTCATTTGGTTTTTATGGCTGTACGCATTTATGCAACAAGTATAGAATTTACTTTTATCTTTTACTTTTTTAACTTATTTAACTAGAAGATAAAGAAATAGCATAAAAGGGGTTAGGGGTTATTTAACTTGAAGATAAATAGATAGCGTAAAAGGGGTTTGTCTATTGTTAATTTGGTTTCTTAAAAAAAGAACTCGCATGATACATGAGATACATGATAAAATCATTTTTTATAAGTGAAAATTTAGGG
>OZ038486.1:130889008-130966508 GCA_964036315.1 Acanthosepion esculentum | reverse complement strand
TTAGAAGTGACCCTAATACATAGCCATAAATAAGTAAACTTTGTTTCACCTCAAAACATCAAAATACCTAATTTTCTCATGGGTTACTTGGGAAGGTAACCTCATAGCCAACCAGATGCTTCTCTGTGGCTGAATGATAACAGAATGTCAAGCTATATGTCAGTTTCCATAAGGGTTACAGGTTCAATTTCTGTTGGAAAGCACATATTTTCTACAAAATTTCTCAAACATTCAGGCCAGTAAATCTAATTATTACTTCTTAATTAAAAACAGAGAATTTACTTAAATAAATTATATCTATAAAAATAACATATGAACAAAAAATATATTAAATAATTGTTGGGCTTAATTCATTTCATAATGTTGTCATTTTTTACGTTATGTTTCATGAGCAGAAATGATCGGCCAAGAAAAAATTGCTGAGTGTGTGTATTTATAAACATTAATGCAGATTTTGCTAACCATATATATGATTTTCACAGCACAAGTGTGACGAAAGACATTACTTACCTCAGAATTCAAAACGAGTACGAACGTGTCTTGCCTGCAAAGTGATGACAAAAAGAAATATGGCTGCTATTGAAGACACAATTTATGTGCACCTATCTCGCTCAAAACGAGACGATATTTGCACACATGCAAATTTTGGCCATATTGGAATAGCATAAAAAGCAGGGTGCCGGCCGCACAACTGAACTGAAGTCATTCAGCGGACTGCGTGCAATAGAGCTGGACGTACGGATTGACAGACGGACAAAGCGGAAGTCGAAGTAGGCGCGGCTGAATTGGTGTCTGTTTCACAAATGCCCAGTGTAATGGCCGAGAAAGGGAGTCACGCAATCCATTTCCTTGAGGCGACTGAAGAAGAAAAAAATAGCTAGCCTGCCGGCGAGCACTGCATTGCACTTTTTGACCCCCCCCACTCACCATTTTTCTCTAGTCCAGGAAAAAAGCTCAAATATTTGTAAATCTGAGGAAGGCTTTTGACACTGAACTGTGCTGGTCTCTAGAAGGTCCTCTCGAAATTGGGCTATTCTTCCCCCAACTTTCACAAGATTCTGAGGCCTTCCAGGACAGTATGGAAGCCTGTGTCAGTTTTGGCAGTGTGCTTACGGGGTCCATCAAGGTTGAAAATGGAGTCAAGCAACTAGATTGTTTTCTATCTACTTTGCCCTTGTACTGCTTGATGCATTTGGGGACTGCCATAATGGTATTATGATAAGGTACAGGTTAACTGGCAAGCTTTTCAACATACGCAAGTGACGTTCATATATGATGGGAATTTTATACTTACTTTAGAGATTTCTTTATGTTTTTTACTGATGTTTGATAAATATGTGACTGGAACGCAGAAAGAATTCATACCTATAAGATAAAGAGATCAAATTACTAATACTAAATTTCACCCAATACAAGGCTGGAGAGCTACTCAAGGTAGAGAGTTACAGTCAATATGGTAATGATGAATGAGGTGTGTGATATGAATGGAAGATAAGGCGGTAAGAATTAAAAATCTAATACAGGGCTGGAGAGCCACTCAAGGTAGAGGGTTACAGTCAATATGATAATGATGAGGTGTGTGATATGAATGAAAGAGAAGGAGGGTAAGAAATGAAAATCTAATACAGGGCTGGAGAGCCACTGAAGGTAGAGGGTTACAATCAAAATGGCAATGAGGAATGTGGTGTGTGATATGAAATGGAAGAGGAAGTAGTACAAGGCTGGAGAGCCACTGAAGGTAGAGGGTTACAATCAAAATGGCAATGAGGAATGTGGTGTGTGATATGAAATGGAAGAGGAAGTAGTAGGAAGTGAAGACAATTTCCATAGTCGCCATTGTGGTGTTTAGCACTCTTATTATAAAGATCATGCATCTTTTTATTTATTTATTTTTGTTGTTGATTGGTTGAATTTGTTTATCGGCATATCAACCTCTATGGGCTATTTAATGCCAAAGTTTAAATATCCTGCATGCAATTTTATGCTTTTAACTTGTACATAATTTTATACTTTCAGGGTAAAGGTATATTTTTTAGATATATAGTTTGTAGATCAAAAAGTGCATTGTTGGTAATTTTACTATAAAAATGTATTTTTGGTCATTTTATTATAAAAATGTACTGTTGATTTTTGTTTAAGGCTTAACTATTCACTTATAGCTGGGACTCTAACAGGTGCTGGCATTTCAGGTCAGAGTGGACCTGGGAACAACAGCAGCTAAGAGGTGGTTCCACACTCCCCGAAAACTTCAATCTCTCAATCAGAGGCCTTGCTGCCAGATGTAGTTGATCATCATACCCAGAACTCTATTTTTGTTGAAAACTTGTCTTCTTGAAGTAAACTGAGACTATTACTATTCTGCTAAACTTTAACACAAACATGTTGTCAGTTAACCTTAAGGAGAGAAATGTTCATACCCAAAGACATGCTGTCAGTTAATCTTTAGGAGAGAAGTGTACATACACTCCACAAACACAGTGTCAGCTAACCTTGAGGAAAGAAGTGTATATACTCTCTAAAAACATGGTGTCAGTTTACCTTGAGTAGAAAAGGGTAGATACTGCCAATTTCTTTTGTAAATTGACTACATTATGTACCCAAAACACATATTTAAAAACAAAAAATATTTCAATATCCCCTCTCCTGTGTGTATATTTCTAGTCACATCAATGTAAACATCAATTTAGTCAGATGAAATCCTAAAGGACGAAATGCATCACACCAAATCTTTTTCTGCTTTGTCACACATATATATATATATATATATATATATATATATATATATATATATATATATATATATGGTGGACTCTCCTATTGTGAGCAATAAATTAAGGTCAGCATTGGATGGTGCCTTTTGTTTTACACTTGTGGAGAAAATCAAGTAAGGGAAAGACATATTTAATTTGTGCTTTCTTAAGTGTGATACTAGCCCAGTCTTGCTGCAGGTGACAAAGCCACACCGAAAGATGAAATTTGTTAAACCAACATTTTGATGGCATTTCTGCTTCAGAGCTTGACGAAGCTTCAGTCTACTGTCTTCAAAACCCTTTAACATTAATTAAGCATGTCTTACGCCACTCCTTTCGGTTTGATGCTTGGGCTTCTGAGATTTTCAGATCAAAGTTTAGACGTTTCAAGTTGACTTTCAATTTGTCTTTGTAGCGTAAGAGTGGACATATATATACCTTACCTGGATATATATATATATATATATATATATATATATATATATATATATATATATAATAAAAAGACTTAAAACACTAATATTCCATGGTCATAATTTATTCCATTGGAATCGTAACTACGATCCAATTCATCAGACCTACAAATTCAAAAAGAAAACAGAAAAAACATCTCTGGGAATAAAAATGAAATTTAGTGAGAGTGTATGTATGAGAGTGTGGAGCGAATGTTAGAGTGAATGAAAGCCAAAGGGGAGGGGTAACAGACAAGAGAAGAAAAGGAAGGTTTAAAGATGAAGCGGGGATTAAAATTTAACAGAGAGAAGTTTTAAAAAGGGGGAGGCAAAGACGGTTTAAGTGAGAAAAATATGCATATTTTCAAAAGTCTGATACATTAATATATATATATATATATTGCGTCCAGCATGAAACAGCCTGTCGCCTCTGAGTGTTGACTTCAATGTTCACTTTTATATACAGGGTGTCCATAAAGTTTGTGTGCAATTTAAAAAATTTATAACTTTATTTGTATTTGCGATAGAAATAATCTGTAAAAAATGTTATAAAGTTTAATGTACCTAGTTTTAAGTATAGCTAAAATAACTAATGTGATTTTAGGCATTTCTGTAAATCAGTTGGCAAATGTTTTCCGTGAACTGCAAAATCATATTACCCTTTATATTGCAAATGATGGAGGACACGTGGAAAGTTAAATAAAATTTCAATAAAACCTTAAAAAATGTAGATTTACTTCTTTCTAATCCTTTTTACAAATAATTTGTATCACAAATACAAATAAAGTTATAAATTTTTAAAAGTGCACATGAACTTTATGGACACCCTGTATATATATATATATATATATAAATATATATATATATATATATATATATATATATATATATATATATATATATATATATATATATATATATATATATCCAGGAAGATGAGAATGAATACAGTACAATTCCAACGTTCGTAACATTTAATTTAAGAGGGTGCAATACAAAGTAAAACAATCTTTTATAGCATGGAGTAAACAACATCTTTACACTTAAAAATGGCAGTACTCAGGAATGAAAGATTATCACTACATACCCGAGAAATTTTAAAATATTTTTGTCTTCTCCTTGGTAATGAATCAGTAACTTGAGATTGTATAGCGTCATGAAGGCAGTGAAAATAATGAATCCTTTAGAGCAGCTCATGAGATATATTGTTAAACACCAACACTGATGAAGTCTGTCCAAAAAGTATCTAACTATTGCAGCATACCTACAGATGATGATTCCCATAAATACAGTAATGAATACTGCATGTTGGTCTCGAGTTGGAGATTCATTGGGGAATTCTCTTGACTCACTTCTAGCAGTTGACTACTTCTTGTACACGCCACTGGCGAATCTCATATGTGTTGTTCTTGTCCTAAGTATCATCGTTCATTACCATCCTTTGTTTGATTATTCTATTCAGTAACCTTCCCTAGGTTACAACACTAACCATTTAATATGAATGAAAAGTTTTGTTTGGTTTATTTCATATCAACCTCAATGGGTTATTTAATGCTGACAAGATTTTTATTGCTGGTAATAATTTTTTCCTTCAAAAATTCAATGCTTGTATTAAAACCTATTTTTACACTTTCATAGTATTTTGACCGCAGCACAGGGGGTTAACTATTTGCCCATAGCAGGGACCCTAACAGGTGCTACCACACCAGAAGGTGGACTTGGGAACACCAGCAATTAAAAGGTGGTTTCATACTCCTCAAAACCTGTTGGACGTAGTTTATCGTCTTACTCAGGACGTGGATGTAGTTTATTGTCTTACCCAGGACGAATGAATGAAAAATAACCTTAGCCACCTTCAAAGGGTAGTATGTGATTCATACCAAAAAATACCTAATTTTCTCAAGGGTTAATTGAGAAGGTAACCTCATAGCCAATTTAGTCCTATATTCTTATCAGATGTTATTAATATTATACATTTATTCCAGTATCTCTTCCACTTTTCAAAATAGTTTGTAAAATCCTTTTTAAGTATTACCATCATCAGCTGTTACATTCACTTTAATATTATGCATGCTCTGAAATTACTTTACTTCCAATGGTGATTTTTAACTTTGATTCGTTTTTTATGGCTTATCAACCCTTTGCAGGTTATTTAAAGCCAGAAAATATTTTTAGATTGGAAGAATTTTTTTTTTTTTGAGATAATGATTTAGTAATAAAAGTCTTACTAAGTAAGCCGTAGCTGGGGGAAGAAGAGGTGAATTCATATCTTTCCCAAAGATATTTACGCATAAGTGAATATAATGAACCCAACTGGAATTGGAACTTGGCTCTCTTGTTAACAATTCTGAGTCACTATCCAGCACACCAAAGCTTACAGCAACTGGTATTCCTAAGCAGTCACGCATCTAGGTACTGACCAGGATTGATGTTACTTAACTTTGGTGATTGTATGAGAACCAGTGTTTCAACATAATGTGACCATAAGACTGATTTTAACTTTGGGAAATACCAGAAATCATACGGAGCCAAGTTTGAATGTCTGCGTGTGGAGAGGGTGTTTTGGTGATGCAATGCTTTCTCTAAAATCCCTGTACGAGATGTTATTGCGACTGCATCAGTTATAAGGGATATATATGCGCACTCAGAGGAATACTTCACGAAAAGTTTTGTTTCTACCTGGTCATGGAAAGAAAAAAAAAATGAACTAAATGAAGGTGAACTTAACATTCTTGAGACAAAGTCTCTTACAGGTGCTTTTTTTCTTCTTTTTTATAAAGGTATGCAAATATAAAGTATTTATTTATTTTTTAAGGCTTATCAACCTTTTGTTTGTTACTTAAAGCTGAAATATGTTTTGGATTGTAAAAATATTTTTTATTTTTACTTTTTTTTTTTGCAAGTAAATATTGTGTAAACAATTTTTTTTGAAAATAACAATATTTTCCTATACGAGTCCTACTATTTAACCCATAGCTGGAGCTGGGGTAGGAGATGGATTCATACCTTTCCCAAGAGTGTTTGCACATAAGTGAATGTAACAGACCTGACTCTAATGTGAAAATAGATCTCTGATTTCTCATTCTGAGTTGCTACCCATTACACCACCCACACATCCCCAAATATGAAGTAACCTGCATTCATTCTTTTTAGAAATTCTTAAAAAAAAAAGAGAGAGAGAGAGGGGGGATAGAGGGATAGAGAGAGAGGAGGAAGAAGAAAAAGACAAAAGATCAAACCTTTGCCTACAGTCAGGCCCACAGTTTGAGGATTTCCATCTAGGCTGCGCCCGACAATAAACTCATCTTTCCTACGATATCCATGAATCAGAGGCTGGAATTAAAAAAAAAAGATAGAAATACAATACTCATGAATGGAATAAAAATATAAAACTCAAAGAATTAGTTTTAAATTATTCAGGACAAAATGGCTTTTAAGACCATCTCTCTACATCCACTGCTTGCTTTTTTTCTTCTTTTTTTTTTTTTTTTTAAAGAAAAAGGTCTGTGAATATAACCTGTAAATGTTTTATGTTAAGTAAATAGATAGATCAATAGACATATAAGATTCTATTACTTTAAAAGTGCTACCAAAGTGGACATTGACAGACCAATCATCTGACATTCCGATGCAGCCAGGTTTGCTAGATATCGATCACCTTTGAGCTGCGAGGGAGGCGCTTCTGACCAAGTGTGTGGGCTTCTCTTGTCACGCAGAGTTGTCCACCAAAATCAAACTCTTTTTGACTACTCTTCAGGAGTAGGCTGGCTTTCACAGCCATCTCCGTCTCCGCCACCAGAGGAGAGAAAGGGAATAAGGGGAGAGGATGGCCTCTATATACAAGAGTCTTAATAAAGAGAATGTGGCTTCTGACATCAATTGTTCAGATCTCTAAACGCCCATAGGCTTATGGTCACATCATGTTGAAACACTGGTCCCCATATGATCAACCAAAGTTAAGCAATATCAAGTAAGATCAGTACGTAAATGGGTGACCACTTGAGAATACCAGGTGCTGTAAGATTGGATGTGTGGGTGGTGTAATGGATAATGGCTTGGAATTGTTAATTAGAAAGCTGAGTTCCAATTCTATTTGGGTTTGTTATATTCACTTAAGCACAAATACCCTTGGGAAAGGTATCAATCCACCTCTTCTCCTCACAGCTATGGGTTAATTAGTAAGACTTGTATCACTAAACCTTTATTATCTTAAAAAAAAAAAAAATTCTTCCAATCTAAAAATATTTTCTGGCTTTAAAGAACCTACAAAGGGTTGATAAGCTGTAAAAAATGAATCAATCAAAGCCCATATCTGTTAATTTTATTTATGTATATGAAACCTAATAATTTCTAAGGAATAAATAGATTTTTGTTTATGATCCAACATTTCCTATTACAGTAACCACTCCACTATATTTCCCAAGAACATATGGCAATTCATAGATAAAGAATACGAATCTGTAGAGAGACATAATCACCTACGTCCTGAAGGGACATGGTATTAAAGAAAAAAAAGATTCTCATAAAAATAATTATAATTCGTAATATTGTGCCACACTACAGTTATCTCCCTTGCAGTGGTAATGCCAGGCAGTACCATCTTTTGTATGATAATGGCAGTCTGTACAAAAACGTTTATGAAGTTGAGAAGAAAAAAAAACTGACTGTTAAAACGCAGAGTACAACTATAATAAATGGAAAAACTGTATATAAAATTTCAACCTTTCTGAATGCCACTAGAAAACTGATTCCAGCAAAAAGATTTTGTCAATTTAATGGGCATATGCTTAAAAAATTTTAATGAATTTTGATTACCGAATTTAAACTGTTTATATTTACAATTTGAGAAATATTCCTTTTTTGTTCATGTGCTTACTCTTGAAAAATCAAGACTGAAAAGGTAGCCTGTGTCCCACCACCCCAATTATATTTGACCTCCTGGTCTTGGAGGTTTTGAGAAGATTTCAAACACAAATATTATTGAACTTTTTTTTTTCAGACTATTACATTTTTCTGTTACATTCTATTACATATTTTTTATGCTTTATTATGAAAAGAAACAAAATCAAGGAGGGTCACATTGCTCAAAAAAAAAAAAAAAAAAGAAAAAGAAATTGGAATTAAGGCAACAATACTTGCAGAAGGTAGACATGGCTCCATTGGGCATAAGCTGCCATTTGTCTTTTCAATATTTTTAATAAGCAACTCAGAGAGAGGTAGTTTATTTGTCATGACATATTTTCTGATTGTTTTCCGGAGGCATTCATTTACTTGTACAGTTTTATACTGAAAAAAGAAGAAAAAATATTATATAATAATCTGAAAGGAAAGAACTGAGGTTAATTTGCATTATATATTTCACAAATTTTGTATTTAACCTATTAATTATTAATTAACCCATTAATGCTAATATTTAGTTTAGTCCATTAATTTGCCCATTAACTCATTAATGCTAATATTTCATTTAGCTCACTGTAAAATCTGATACAGATTATAAAGATTAAAATAAAAATCCACTTTTATTAATTATAGGCTTCTAAAAAAATCCAGCATTAATTATAGGCTTACAAAATGTAAACCAGCAAACTTGCCACCACATCGGTGGTACCATAAGTGAATTTCCAAAACAATGACTCTGGCAAAGTATATAATACTGTATTATTCTTCTTCTATGTGTTGTGTCCCTTCAGGGCATGGGCAATCATGGCTCTCCACAATTTTCTGTCCTTTGTAGCTCTGAATAAATTTAGTCTTTTTGCTTTTTCTCCTAAACCTTGCTCCGCCACCCATTTACTCAAGCCCGTTATGCGTTGTTTTCCTCTATCCTTCTTGCCTTCAATATATCCAGTGAGTATCAAATTTTCCAAGCCCTTTTCCTCATTATGTCCTCTAGGAATTTCAACTGTTTCTTCCTGATGTCAAGTGTGCCATTTTTGTTTCCATTTTCTCTAGAACTTTGTTGTTGCGTACATGTTTGGACCATGGTATTCTCAGCCTCCTTCTGTAGAACCACATTTCTGGAAAATAATTCATCACCAATAAAAGCCATGTAGACACATTTGAATGCCATCGAGACTGGAAAGTGAAGAGTGGGCAGTGCTTGTTCATATATTGATTTTCTAAGCTTAGCTTAGATGTGGCACAAGGCCGAAAGTATGGGGCACCCAGTAAGGATTGAACTCACTATTTAGTCATAACTGTTTTAGCAAAACAAGCTTGTTAACAATTACACCACACCAAGGTGCCTAATTGCCAGCCCATATATGGCAGCTGTACACCATTTTCAGCCTGATCTGGCTCTTGTAAAGGTGGAGGATAACAGGAGGAGTCAGGTACTTACTGGTGTGGTACAGAGAACCAGAACAACAACAACAAAAAAATCTAGCAAAAACACCTTCAATAAATATTTGTTTTCCCATATCAGTCTATTTTATTATTCAGCATTTTGACATTGATAGATTCAAATCCCATCCTGGGACATCAGAGCTGCTGGACTAATTGGTTTGGTTTATTTTGTTTTATGGTATATTATCTTTAATGGGTTATTTAATGCTAACAAGATTTTTAGGATATGTTCGTATGAATAGAAGATGTATTCTTTGTAAGAAATCAGTTTGCAGATCAGGCTTCATTGATGTATTTTTATTGAGTGTCAAATGTATTGCTTTATTTATTTTTTTTTTTTTTTCAAAAAATTTATTGCTGGTAATATTTTCTTTAAAAATGTATTACTGGTATTTTTACTATAAAAATGTATTTTTATACTTTCATAGTGTTTTGACCCCAGTTTAGGGGTTAACTATTTGCCCATAGCTGAGACTATAACAAGTGATGCCACCCTGGGCCAGGGTGGACCTAGGAACACCAGCAATTAAGAGGTGGTTCCATGCTCCTCAAAACCTCCTGATCAGAGGCCTTGTTGCCGCATGTAGTATATCATCATAACAAGGATATGTGCTGTACTAATGAAGTCATGCTTACTAAGGTGCAAGCAATGAATACACAAAGGATGCTGCAAAAATAATGCACCCTAATTATTCCCACAGAAACTACAACAGATACAGGGAGCAAAATAACGAGATAGAGCAAGTTTTCAACTACAAAACACTATTTTCCTCACATAGTCACCACCACTGGCTATGCACTGTTGCTCTGAAAGTAATGCTTCCTATTTATTCCTACAATAAATACAAAGATCACAATAGTTGCATAAAGTAATTTTTCAGCTACAAGAAACTATTTTCCTCCATAGTCACCACCACTGACTATACATTTTTGCCAGCGATGACGAAAAGCCTGTATGTTGTGCTTGTAAAAATGTGCACTAACAGTGGTGACATGCTCTTTCACACCAGTGATGCTGAAAAATCATTATCCTCCACCTAACTGTGATCACATCCATTGTTTGGTCTTCATAAAAGTTCAGCAAATGGTAATAGGTATAATCTTTTTTGCTGTATGGAGGAACCTCTGCTTCATATACACTTTCATGCCAGATGGCATTTTGTCAAACTGCCACAGAGCTGCTAATGTAAAAAAAAATGGTCATTAGTATAAAGGTTCAACCTCAGCAGTTATACCACAAACATCTGCTTCTGATGACACAAAATAAGAGGCATTACTTTTAGAGCATATCTCTCTCTCACACACACACACACACACATATATATATATATATATATATATATATATATAAATGTCCTAATGATTCTGTCTAGCATGACACAACCTGTTGCCTCTGAGTGTTGACTTCAATGTTTACTTTTATATTTACATATGCTCTATCTCCGATATTGAACACTTTATTCCATAAATATAGTACACCTTAAAACTATATTTCTATGTATATAAACATACAAAACTTGGAGTGCTTCCTTTTTATTCTCATTAACATTTAGAATGAGGTAAATTTGGCAATATTTAACCTTTGTACCCATAAAAAATGGTCTGTCAAAAGGATGGTTATTCTCTCGACAATGCCATTACTGTATACAATTTTGAGTCTCTTGGCAATGTTTATTGTCTTAAAAAGTGATCATCAAAATTTCAATAAAACTTAAACATATGAAAATGGATTTATAGATTTTCTTTATTCTTGAGAATGACAGCAAAGATGTTAAAAGATTATTTTAAAAAAACTATATATTGATTATTTATTAGATTGAATAAAAATGTCAAATAATAAACATTGCATTGTATTTCATTTACATATTTTGATAAAAAACCTCCTGATAAGAAGCCTTGCTGCTGGACGTAGTTCATCATCTTACCCAGGACACAAATGTAGTTTATCATCACACCCAGGATGGAAATACAGCCTAGGGAATCAAAATTGTATACAGTAATAGTGGTGTTGACATACTGGACATTTTGCTGGCACAAAGGTTAAACATTGCCATAAAATTTTTGACCAATAAATTTTCAGTGTGGGCAATTAAAAAAATAATTTTCTTTTATATATTTAACATTAATTGGAAATAACTGATCTCACTTGCCTTTAGTTGATCATCATACGACATAGAGTGCAAAGGAGTGACTGAAATTGCAATTCTGTAAAAAGAAATAGTGGAGAGATTTAAATAACTTTTGTTTATCTTTTTTACTAAAAGAAATATGAAGCTTTCGTTTTTACAGTCATTTCTTATACTTTAAATATATTTGGTCATCCCATAAGTTCTGTCCGAATTTTAACTTTTTGTTAAAATGAACAAAATAAAAAGAGTATTTTATAATGTCTAATGGAGCTGAACATTATTTTTATGTTTAGATGCATTTAAACTGATCAAATTTTATTTCAGAGAACAATAAAATTAAATTTTGTTTGATTAAAACCCTGCTAACATGGAAGTACCCAAGAATTATTTGAGGCACATAATGCTTTATGAGTTCAAGAAAGGAAACTCAGCAGCCGAAGCGGCTAGAAACATTCACTCAGTTTATGGAGAGGAATGTGTGAATGAAAGAACTTGCAGAAGATGGTTTGCAAAATTCAGAGGTAGAGATTTCAACCTTGAAGATGAAGATCAAACTGGACGTCCAGTTGAGTTTGATGAAAAGCTTCTTGAAGCAGCCCTTGAAGAAAATCCTGCTTTAACAGTTGAGGAATTGGCAGTGGTTTTCAGTTCAAACCAGACAACTGTTCATCATCATCTTCAACAACTTGGAAAAGTTCCTAAACTTGGAAAATGGGTGCCTCATGAATTGTCTGAAAACAACCTCAAATCCTGAGTTGACATCTGCTCTTCTCTCCCTTCTTGCCAACTTGTTTCACCTTTTTTGGATAGACTTGTGACTGGCGACGAAAAATGGATCTTTTATCGAAATGTTAAGCATCGTAGACAGTGGCTTGGTAAAGGGGAAGGACCCCAGCCACAGCTGAGAAGGGAACTTCATGGGCAAAAGGTTCTTCTTTCAATCTGGTGGGATTGCCAAGGAATAATCCACTTTGAATTCTTACCACCTAATGCAACAATTAATGCTCAAATATACTGTCAGCAATTAGAGCGTTTGAACCAAGCTTTGAGGAAAAAAAGACCTGCTGTAGTGAATCGAAAACGGGTGATGTTTCATCAGGACAATGCGTGACCACACACAGCAAGAATCACGTCACAAAAGATCGAAGAACTTGGTTGGAAGAAAATCCCTCATCCACCTTATTCTCCCGATCTTGCTCCTTCAGACTACCATTTGTTTCGTAGCTTACAGAATCATTTGGAAGAAACAGCTTTTGTAACACAGGAAGAGGTTAAAACTGACATTTGTGAGTTCTTCGAATCAAAGCCAAAAGAATTTTACAGTAAGCTTGTTAATAGATGGAAGGAAGTCATAGATAATCATGGAAAATACATTGTTGATTGAATCTGTAATTAAATGTAACATTTGGTCACTTGTTTTCTTTATTCAAAATTTGGACAGAACTTATGGGATGACCTGATATTTAAGAACACTTAGAAAATATAAATTAAAAACCCGTTAAAATAGCCTATATTGGCAAGTTTATCAAAAGAAATGCATACATATTCAGGTCAATTTTTTAATAGCTCTATTTTTATCACAGAATCTTTAAATATTTACATTTGGACGAAAGTCCACATCTTTGTTGTTACTATCAAAATGTTTTGGCTATTATATTCTCTGGCTTTCTTCAGGTACCAGTCAATCCAAGTAACCATCAGCAAATTTCAAACTTAAATCTTTATTTAATCTACAAGGGTAGATTGTTCTTGCTCCACTGTCCAAGTCTAGGGATATCTCATTTTGTTCTTTTTAGCACTGTTCAGTTATTACTCAAAAACTGGGTTTAAATCATTATTATTACTGGGGATACTAATGTAGTTGATTAAAGTGTTGGTTTATGAATTTGGTGACATAGTAATTATGAGTTTAATCTCTGGACTGGTAGCATTAATTCTCAAGTTAATGATTGAGTAAGCTCATGGAGAGTTCTACAACAATAAAATATCTACATTATTTACATTATTCAGACTATTGTCCTCATCTTTGTCGCCATATTTATTACAACGATTCAGCCGTTGTACACTCCAGCCTTCTTCAGGTGGTTGGAATGTCAAACTGAACCCTTTATTTTGATCACTGGGGTAGACTGTTCTAGTTCCACGTCCCATGTTTAATGGCAGTCAGTTATCAGTTATCTCCTGTTAATTTCCCTCTGAAAGTTCTCCACTGCCTCAGACGGGTATTGAACTAATATCCTTAATCCACTGTGCCATGTATCCTCAAGGACACATGGCACAGTGGATAAAGGCATTAGTTAAGATCCAGTGACAGGACCCAAAGAGTGTGAGTTCAATACCCGGCTAAGGCAGTGGAGACCTTCCAGAGGGAAATTAACAGGAGATAACTGATAACTGACATCCATTAAACAGTCTACCCCAATGAGCGAAATAAAGGGTTCAGTTCGACATTCCAACCACCTGAAGAAGGCCGGAGCATACAATGGCTGAAATGTTGAAATAAATATGGCGACAAAGATGAGGACAATAGTCTGAATAATGTAAATAATGTAGATAATACCTCATCTCAGAAATATAGACAGATAATAAAATATCTGTAGAAATTACCCCATTGCATCATCAAATTTTTTATCTTAACAACTTTAAGAAAATATTGCAATAACAACCATAAATATGAATGCTGGGCATTATTTTAAGAAATGGATACTGTGACATCTTAAGGGGGTTAAAGGATGGATGGATAAACATACTGAGAGATAATAAATTCAGAGGGTTGTTTTTTTGTTTACAAAAGCCAATTGGCCAAAGTTGTCAGCACATCAAACAAAGAGTAAAGATATGAAGGCCTCCAATGACTAAATCCAGAATGGAGGCTGGCTGAAAGTGGAGTGGCTTTCTTGTTGCTTTGGGGATTCTAGTTGAAAGGAAAGCCATCTGGATAATTTGACCTCATGATGGTGTAAGTTTGAAATGGAGAGATCATTGTTTTTGCAATCCAGATTATGGAATTATCTAGTAATCTAAGGAAAAGTCTGTTGTGAGATAAAAATTTGCAAAACAAAGCAAAGTTGGAGAATTTTAATATTTTTTTGTCACATGTCAACAAGTATCATGAGTTGAAACTGCTATCATCAGGACACCTGGTGAATGTCTGACTGAAAGAATAGGGTTTGTGTCAAGCAAATATCGTTGACAAAAATTTTGAGTGATAATTAAAATTAATAATTGAAGTTAAGCCATGCCTGCTCGCTCATACAGTTTTGAGATTGGATTAGTCAGAGTGACAATCAAAGTGAAAGGCCTAGGTAGAACACCAATTGTCTCCACCTCTTGGGCAGTATTGGTATGAGGCATCAGTATGAGAAGGAAGGAGTTAAGGTGGATTAATGTCCTGCAACCACTACTCATGGAAGAGGGAATCTCCTTAAAGATGGGCATCTAATTAATCTCTGTGAGCCAGACAACAATGGGCTCTTGTTGGCAATTAGGGGAATCACCAGAACCCCAAGCCACGTCAGATCCCATGCCAGTTTTGGGCGAAGGTCCATTATAGCAGGAGATCTAAGTAGCTGAGAGAGAGTTGTTCTAGATGCCAGGCTAGAAAAGACCATTTCACCTGATCTCACGTTAATTCTTGCCTGAAGAAAACCTCCGACATAAGCCTTGTGCCAGAAGTCTTGTTCAGACTTAGCTAAACCAACTGAATTGCCACGCTGAACTTACAAAGTGGGAAGGGTCGATATTTTCTGCATGAAAAACTAATAAATGTTTATTTTCATTTTAATTATGTAGAAATCCTATAAAAAATTATATTTTAATACTTTCAGATTAAAAAAAATAAATAAAAAATACAAATAAAACAAATTTGAGGTTCCTAAAACGAACATTTTTTTTTATGTATGATACTCCTTAAACCATTCCATGCACAATGGAGTTGTGTATTCTTTGCACCAAGTCGCCACCATTATTCTCCTCTTTGAGAAATATGCATGCAAACATCACACTTTCTTTGACTTGTTTTTCTAGCTTTATTTACAGGCAAATTCTCCAAGAAATGATGTAACTTCATGAATCCTAGATGTCAATTGTTCATTTAGAGTTGAATCATGAATGAATGAATGGTGCCTGTAACATTGGAAAAATATCAACTTGATATCTACTGATCTTTAATAAAACATAAGTTGATGATGCCCACCATTTAAGAGTTAAAAAAAAACATTAAAATATACCTACTAAAAAATGAAGAATTAGATATTTCAGGTAAAATAAAAGAAAAGAATTACTTACTGTTTATGCTGATTTTCAAGAGTTGAATTTTTAATTCGATTCTTTGATTTACTGTAAGATGATGTTAATAGACGTCTACACTTTTTCCTATGAAATACAGGATGAAAAATAAACTTCATTAAATGTGGTCCTAGTCAGAATCAAATATAAGTATTAAAATTTCACAATCGACTTTTAAATAACACTATATGCAATTTTAAAAGGAAGTGTTGAAAAGTCAAAAACCCAACCAAATAAGAATTTTTGGCAAAAATATGTTTAGTTATGTGGTGAGAAATTTGGGAAGTGGCACTAGCTGAAAACTTTTCAGCAGTCGCTTATAGAATGTTTCCAAATGGTTCAATGTATGAGTAAGATGGTATGATGGAAATAAGAAAACCATCAAAATGTTTTTACAATTCTGGCTGCCAATGATGTTTTCTTTGGAAATTCTTAGAAAAGGTAAGAATATACAAATTAATGATTAACATGAATAAACATCTACTCTGTCTCTGTCTTCAAGTGCTATGTCCATTCAAGACATAGGTGTTTATGGTTCTCCAATTCTTTGTGTTCTTTAATATCTGCAAACTATGCCTTGCTATGATTATTCTTGGAGTGGTTTCCTGTTGCATTCCCTACAGTTTTGAATTTTGATAACTCCTAGACTGATTGACAATTATATGGCCCAGTTTACCTTGCTATTTACTAAGTGGATAGGAAAAGATGGTTTCATGCCTTTTTAAGGGTATCAATGCAAAGTGAATAGCCTACCTAGTGCAATGGCACCATAAACCCCTTCAAAATACTTCTTTTGGGGACATAACATGCTTATTCTGTCATATCCTCCACTTTTCAAAAGAGCTTACAAATTCCCTTTTAAGTTTTGCCATTAGTTATCTTTTGATACTATGAAGACCTACATAGATGCAGTTTTTATTCCAATCTCAAGTGTTTCTGTTCAATAGACGAGCAGATGGTTCCTTTTGAAGTTCAGTCGTCTAATTGGCATCCACTTTAACCAATGGGAATGGGAAGTAAAGGGAGGATCAAGTGGCAAAAAACTGGAAATAGGGTATATCCGGGTGCCAGTCTATATTGACAGTCATGTTCAGGATCAGGGAGAATTCTGGTTTGCCCTTGGTGGAGACAGGCATGCCCATGTTGCATTTCTGAAGCCCTCATTTTGTATTCCCAGCCACCATCTCAGGATAACTAGATGTGCAAAGAGTTGGTAGGGGAAATAAGTCAGTATAGAAGAAGTTGTCCCAAGTATCACCTTCCTACCCACCTGGATGAGCAGGTAAAGCCCCGAATAAAACATCTCCATATAATATGGAAAACAGAGTTTGCATTATTTCTTGACATGGCTTTTCTTTGTAAGTCTGCATTATGCACTCCCCCAGCTTTTGGTTTGATTTGTTTTACAGCAAATCAACCTCAATGGGTTATTTAATGCCGACAAAATTTTCATTGCTGGTAATATTTGTTTTAAAAAAAATCTATTTCTGGTAATATTTTTTCCTTCAAAAATCTTTTTCTGATAATAATTTTCCTTCACTGGTAATATTTTTTTTTTTTCAAAAAATGTATTGCTGGTAATATTTTTTTTCAAAAAAGTATTGCTGGTAATAATTTTTTCCTTCAAAAACCTATTTCTGGTAATAATTTTCCTTCACTGGTAATATTTTTTTTCAAAAAATGTATAGCTGGTAATTTTTTTTTTTTTTTTTCAAAAATGTATTGTTGGTAATAAATTTTTTTTCAAAAAAGTATTGCTGATAATAATTTTTTTTTCAAAAAAGTATTGCTGGTAATATTTTTTTTTACAAAGTATTTCTTGTATCAAAACCTATTTTTACACTTTCATAGTATTTTGACCCCAGTTTGGGTGTTAACTGTTTGCCCATAGCTGGGACTTTAACAGGTGTTATCACCCCGGGTCAGGGTGGACCAGGAAACACCAGCAATTAAGAGGTAATTCCACACTCCTCAAAACCTCCTGATCAGAGGCCTTGCTGTTGGATGTAGTTTATCATCTTACCCGGGACACAGATGTAGTTTATTGGCATACCCAGAACAGCCCAACTTTTGGTGAACACTGACAAGGTCAAGGATTGGAATGCAACATGGTATGATCAATGTCTAGTCGATAGAAAACTGGGGGAAAGGTCACTTTATATGTTTATACTGATAACAGTAAATCCATTTTTTTTTTTTTTGATATAATCATTTCATTCAGGGTCATGGTATTAAAAAACATCTTGGGTGGTAGCCAATCTAGCAGGAAGACTATTCCAAATTCAAAACCAGAGAAGGCAACAGAAAACCATTCTACTATCTTTCCCAAGAGGAATGGCAATTCAAATAAAACAGGGAAGGAATCTGTGGAGAGCCATGATCACCTACATCCTGAATGAACATAGCATTAAAAAAATAAGCTATAAAATCATCTTAATTATTATGAAAATTGTACACACAAAAAAACCCAAAAAAATCTCCAAGGATTATTTATATATGAATTGGTACTTCTCTCTAGGATCAGAATGAGAGTATCTGTGTTCTCATATGCACACTATATATATATATATATATATATATATATATATATATATATATATATATATATATAAAAAGGCAGGATGTGTTTGTATGTGTAACGAATGCACAGTTTTCGACGGATTTGCACCAAAATTTACATGCACAAAGTTAGCGGGAAGGCCAAGACTGAATTTGCATTTCCCAACTCCCATCAATAGTGGAAATAATCGATTTTTTTCATGCTTCTACAGCAGTTTTCATGTAGTTTGCGGCCATTTTCTACTGACCAGAGTGAGAGTCTATAGCTGGCTGTCACAAATAGGCAGGAAGATTCTATTGGCCAGCGTCAGAGCCAACAGCTGACTGACACGAATGTTAACTAGCATGTTAGCATGCAAAAAAATTCGATAGCTGCATTCGTCACAAGTGGGAAAAATTTAAATCTGCATGGCACTTTACTCCAATTGGCTCATTCGCTTGCTTAAACTCAAGATTGATTCTGATTCTGCAGAACTGGGTTGGGTGTGAAAAAGTATTTGTTGTTAACATTCTTTTTTCATTCGTTTTTTTCCAGTTACGAGTCCTTTTTTAAAGCTGATTGTTTTGTGTTCATTTTGTTTAGTTCTTTTTTCGTAACAGATTTAATGTTTAGTATAGAGCTTAGAAAAAATTTGCAGTGTGAGATAGGCAAGAAGTAAGGCATGTAGCAAAATCAGCACGGCAAAGGGCACTCCTTTAAAGGCAAGGAAGGACAAAAATATTTTAAGTCAAGTGATAGCGATTGATGTATGAGTCGTACGATTTTTTAATCAAGCACAGGCAATGCTGGGCCATGCTGCTAGTGTATATATATATATATATATATATGATATTATAAAAATATATTTATAGCAATATTACCAATTATTAACACACATTTAAAAAACTACTTTACATTACCATTTTTCTACAGATCCATTATTCATGAATCTAACTTATCACATATGAATACATAAAAATCAATATATACACAAAATATGTGAGATATACTTTAATGATAAATTTTTCAAAACATCCTGCACCGTCTCACTGTTACACACTTTGGCATCCAGAATGTTTTCTTTCACTTATTTGAATATTATCTGTTACTTCATTACATGTGGCATTCAATCAAAGCATCTGACTGCATCTTACTAGCTTTTACACACTTTAGCGTCAAGAATGTTTGCCACGCATATTTAAATATTATCTGTTATTTCATTACACGTGACACATATGCAACCAATAAGATATAACCAAACACAACATGCTACTATTTAACCCATAGTTGGGGCGAGAGAAATGGTTTCATACCTTCCCAAATGGTATTTGCACTTAAGGGAATGTAATCAACTTGACTGGAATTCGAACTCAGCTTTACAATTTCTCATTTCGAGCTACTATCCATTACACCACTTGCACACCCATTAAACAACAAGTAAAAATTGGTTAAAAAAAAGTAGTAATAATGAGACTTATAGTTGAATATTTGAAATTTTCTTTCCCAAGTGATTATAGTAACTACAGTGAGTTTTCCTCTTTTTTTTTTTTTTTTTAAGTAAGTGGCATGGCAGGTCCTCGTCGTGAAGGTTAAGACCAGGTGGTTGTATCATCTTACATTGAATACTCCATCCATTTTGTTAGTAATACAAATGAATGATTCATGTTTTATGGTTTGCAGGTTATTTAAAGCCAGAAAATGTTTTTAGACAGTAAGATTTTTTTGTGATAATAATAGTTTAGTGATACAAGTCTTACTAAATAAACCGTAGCTGGAAGAAGAGGTGGGTTCATGCCATTCCCAAAGGTATTTGCATGCAAGTGAATGTAACAAACCTCATGAGAATTGGAATAATATAATTGATTAATATTCTGAGCCATTATCCATTACACAACCTGCACATCCAAGATTATAGTACCTGGTATTCCCAAGCGGTCAACCATCTCGGTACTGACCAGGCTTGACGTTACTAATTTCAGTGATTGTATGGGAATAGGTGTGATATTGCTGTAAGCTGTTAATAATACGAAAGTAAACTGTTAGTGCATAAAGTTCATTTAGAAAAAAATGGAAATACCTTTTTGTCGGGTAGCATATATCGGACTCTTTCAAAGAATCGATTACCGGTGTGGTGGAGGAAGTTCGGATTGTACAAAATATTTGCAGGCATCTAAAAAAGTAAAAAAAAAAAAAAAAGTCAGTGTGTAAAAAATTTGTTTATTGCTGATTTTACCGGCTTTAAGCATTTTTTGCTTAGCAAACATTGAATTACCTCCTTAACACTTCATTAACTAACCTCATATTCTGAACAGTATTAAGTGCTTCTAGAGTTACACCTGTTGCTTTTTTGGTCTTTTAGCTCCTGTAAATCATTATCTAGCTTTTTTTTTATCATTATTGATGACATAATATATGTCAGTTTTAAACCGTAAAAATTTCATGGTTTTCCCATTTTAATATTCTGATGAATCTTAATTCTTAAGTTACTCCTCGAGTAAGCTTATGGCTACAATAAAATATCTGTAAGTATGCCCTTTTCTTGTTAAATATTTGAGCTTAACGACTTTAACAAAATATTGCAATAACAATCATAAGTATGAGTGCTGGTTGTTATTTTAAGAAGTGGCTACAAATGAAAACATTTGAAATTAAATTTTCCATTTCACTGAAACAGCCGTTAAATACTTCTATCTTCCCTTCTTTCTTTCATTTTCTCACTGAAACCAAATAGTGTTTTTCCCCCCTCTTTCCACGCAATCAAAACAAAATGTTCTATTATTTATGAGGAATTGGCAAAGTGTAATGGTTGTGTTACATTTTCTGAGTGCTACTTTGGTTTTGGAGAATCATGAATCCAAAATATGATATCATTTAGACACACAAAGTATTGGATCTTTGTGGAAACACTGCAAAAAGAAGCTACAAAATGAAAAGTGATATGAGCCAAAAATAATTTGCATAAGCAATGTGGAAGAAAAATGTTTCCAAAAGTGAAAACAAGGATATTTCCAACTCTGATTTCATACATATGTTGACATATATCTGTTCAATTTTTCTGCCCCCTATCATCTGGTTCACATCCCAATCTTTTGAACAGGAGTAGAGGTTTATTCCTTGTTTCCTGTTTAGGATTGGGTTTCCGGTTCCTTCTAAAGTCTTTTCATTCTCTTTCACTCCCAGTAGCCCCTTGCGCCTTAGCCTGTTCACCTTGCTTGGAGTGAGTTGATAAAAAAAAAAAAGAAAAAATTTCTAATACACAAAATTTTCAAATCCAAAAGTAATAAGCCCAATCTTTTTCATTTCATCCCAAGCAAAGCAATAAAGCCATTAAGATGCAATGGGTTACTAAGTGTCAGAGAATATTAAAAAAAAAAAAATATTAATGAGAGAGAACTGAAATTAGGAAGGCAGAAGACATTACATTTAAATTAGGTTCCTCCACAGTTTTGCGATAACTAATGTTTAAACTAAATTTTTAAAAATGAAAAATCTTACTTCATGCTTTTTTTTTAGTTTTAATTTCAGGCTAATAGATTAAATTTAATATTTCTAATAGGCAAAACACTTTACTCTATTTCAAAATTTATTTAAATTGATTGGAAGGATATTTTTTTTGCTCAAATAAACAAAAAAAAAAAGATTTCAGTGTCATTTTTAGTCCTCATTCATTGCAATGTAAATCACTTTATTAAAAAATCTTTCAAAAATAAAATATACTTTTCTGAAATTTTATTTGAGGAATATTAGCTAATCTAAAGTATAATTAATCTGATTTTAAAATATGATTTACTTTAAGTTTAAAATATTGCAAAAATACATTTTTTTCTTCTTTAAGTTATTGACAGCTTGAGGATAGATGGATGGTCATCTAATGCTTTTCTATGGTGGATATATCTGTAAAAAAAATAATTGAAGAATACAATGGGACCGTCTTTATATCATTTTTAAGTACTTAGTAATCTTAAAAATGTAGGTAAACATTCTCTGTAATCTAATGTTTTATTGAATTTTAAATATTTTAGACTTTAAATTTGCTATAGTTAGCACTCTTATTTTCTGAGAATGTCATGTATGAACATCCGTATCCACAAAAATTGGCACACATAAAAAAAATTCAAAATCCTTTTAAAAATACTAGTGTTTGCTGATTTGGACTAAGCTTTTCAACTTATGATTAGTAAATATAGTTTTTACTTAATAACTTAATGGTGTCAATGTAATGCAGAAATTTAAAGATTTGAAACTTTATAAATTATTCTAATTAAAATTTTTAAATAAAATGAAAACAATTCTTGTAAAAATTCATTATTCATCAAAAATTTATTTTTCTTAAGACAATACTCTCTTTAATAAATCTTATTCATAAAAGCAATTAAAAGCTTTTCTAATTAAACAATGTTTTTTTTTTATTTTATGGTTCAGAGCAGATTTTCGGTAACTGGTGATTGTCTTACAAAAAAGAAAAATTGATGATTAAAATTCTCCAAGGTGTTCTGCTTTTAATAGAAATATTAAGGGATGAAAATTTAATTTCTTAATTTTTCATAAAGTCAGAGGTAACAGATGTATATAAAAAAAAAAAAAAATAATAATAATAATTATATATATATATATATATATATATATATATATATATATATATATATATATATATATATATTTTTACTAAGATTTTCTAAAAAAAAAGAAAAAGAAAAAAGATTTCTAAAATGTAATTCATTTGTGAATAAGTCCAGAACATTTCATTAAAATCTAACAATTATTTGATTTTTTGCAAGAATTACCAAATCAATGTGTTTTTGTTCACAAGAAAAAATGATAAAATTTCCTATACTAATTTATCGTTCCCCTGCTGACAAAAACAAAAAAAAAAAATTTTCACCAAAATTTCAACATTCTAAAAAGGATTCAAAAAATAAAATTAAACAATCCAAAAATACTTTGGTCTTTCCTTTTAATAATAATAATAAAGATTTTGATGATAAAACAGCTTTTATTCAGTTTGGGGCATTTTTTTTTTATCATGGTATGATCTTTTTTTAGCAAATTAGTGGAGGTGTAGTGAGTGTAAAATAACAACTCCCTTCACACACTCCCTTCAAATTTTGAGAACTGAAGAAGGAGGAAAGGAATTTGCGAGCCTATGTGAAATTGTTTTTTGACCATTGAAATCTTGCCTTCACAGAAATTAGCTGGCTAGCCAAGAAGAAAAAAAATATATCTTCCTTCAGTGATCAACTGTTCCAGGTTATCTCCTGTGCAACATCAACTGTTCTGGTATATCTTCTGCATATATCAACTGTTCTGGTTAAGTTTCTGTGCACTCTAACTGATTCAGTCTAATATACTAACCACCATGGTCTCATCATTAGTGCTACAGGAACTGTTTTCCTGAATTTATTTTTAGTGCTACCAAAAAAAAAAAAAGAACTATTCTCATTTCTCATTTTTGGATTGCCAGCTACTGCTTTCCCCAGGACTTTTTAACATCTTCATTTTTTTGAATTGTATTATTATTTTATTTGCCAATAATAAATTTTGGCATATTTTTATCTGAATTCCTTGTTCTTGTTATCCTTGCCATGACACATGTCAGATCATTGGGTATTTTTTTTTAAATGTTTGCGAGTATCATCTGATACAGACACCCAGGTACTTGCAACAAGGGTACCTTCTTATATTTACCTTTAACCCACCACCAACCGAGTCAGGATGCAACACAAGGTTAGTTTATTTTAATGTGAGGAACCTGTCGCAGTTAGCTCCTCCTCAGTCCCTTAATTCTTCAACAGGGGTCTCTCTCTCCCCTGGCTATAAATACTGGCTGACCCTTCGCCTCTCTCTTTTTTCCGACCCAGGCCTTGGGCCGCCACCTCACGTGGAGATGAGGTAAAATCTTTCTTTTTCCACTTACACCAATATGTGACCTCTCACAGATACAGTGTTTTCCAAAATCTGGGAACGCGCTAAGAACAATACACGTACATACGAACACTCACAACACACACACATAATTTCTCCATACAAACACTATGTAACTGTTCATGTCTTTGTGTAACTTGTTATTAATATATATTTGTTTACCCATATATATCAGTTTTGTTTGTTTCCTTTGTCTTCTTTGGGCTTAATTAAAGTCCAACATTCTCATGTAGTTGGACCTGCTAGCAGGAAATTTTAACCTTCTGATATCTCTTCACATCTTCACCCCCTGCGGTCTGCTACAAACCTGAGTGAGTGCCCCCACGCAGGCCAGAAGGTCTTTGCTAATTATAGATAACTACCCCACTATGGAAAGCATCTGAGGATTCTGTCTAGGCAGCAGGGGTGGGGGAGTACTGGGCAAGGAGCCTGGCATAGAACAGATGCTGTTGCAGCAGCATCTTCCCCAAGGCAAGCTGACCAAGCAGCGGGGAGGCAAGCCTAGTACAGAACAGATACTGCAGCATGCATATATAGGTATTTACCCAATCCTCCCCACATTGGCACATTGCGGGGCGTTACTCGTAAAAAAATTCCCTGTAGGTAAACCCATGCATCTAAAACTCTCTACTCCATAACGGGATTTGATGCTGCTCTTATGAAGTGTATTATTACAACATTCGCAGAGTTTATAACACTACTTCCAGAAAAAAATATATTAAACTAACTCTTAGGTTATGATTTACGAATCGTCGAAAAGAATAGAAATAGTATTTTTATTTAACCATAATCAACAAATATCTTCCAAAACGATGCAGAGAACTAATAAACTCGAACTGATCAAGGTTACATTCGCTGGGATGGAATATTAACAGAATAGCAAAACGCTAAGCCGGAAGAGAATTCCACAAGCGAAAAGTGTGAGAGAAGAAACTGTTAGCATAGAACTTACGGTTACATCTTTTTAGCGCATCTCGTCATTTCAACAAAAAATAATGAGACCTTGCCGCCAATTTGGTATTGCGCCTTGAAGTATACCATAAGTTTTTATTTACAAATTCTGAGATTTCTTGGCCACAAAGTTAATGTTGAATTATATTTCATTTTTACTTAGTGAAAAATAATTTAAACAAGTTATATGGAATTTCGTGCATTATTTTTTATTTTATTTCGAATGCACGACTTTTCAAATGCCAAGGTTCACAAGGTCATTTTAAAAAATATCTAAACCAAACGTAAACAAAACTTTAAAACAAATCAATCATGTTTGGTAAGGAATTCATTTAAAACTCGTCAATACCCGCAAGTTAAAAGTAAAATTTAAAAAATAATAAAATAAAATTGCACAAAAACTGTTATTTCAGAATTTTAACGATTTGTTTTTTGTTTTTTGTTTTTTAGAAACTTACTTAAGTTATTAGGTTCTTATTTTTTTTAATATTTTTTTTACTTTTGAATAAAGATTATTCGTCAGTGATTGTAATTATAAATAAATAAACCAGAAACTCCATTTCTGTATAAAATTTGCTTAAAACAAAATCAGCATATGAACAAAAATATTTAATAAATGTTTTTTTTAGAAATCCTACATGGGGAAGGCAAGGACAATTTTCGGCTTGAATTATGTTTACTTGGAAAGAAAAATTTTAAATAAGTATCTATAAAGACTTACCTTTGACGGGTTCTAAGTTGAATTCCAAATAAGTTCATATTAATAGACATCCCTTTTATTTCAATTCCAGGTATTTTGTTTCAAGGATCGTTTTCGAAGTCACAAATGAACTTTTAGTAACCATGTGCACACTTGAGATTTCACCGTCCTTTTAATATGCAAGGGACGTAACTCTATTTTCTTGTCAAATTTAGATTTTTAAATTGTTAAATGAGATAACGTCTCTCTCTCTCTCTCTCTCTCTCTCTCTCTCTCTCTCTCTCTCTCTCTCTCTCTCTCTCTCTCTCTCTCTCTCTCTCTCTCTCTCTCTCTCTCTCTCTCTCTCTCTCTCTCTCAGAATAATTTTAGGAGAAAGTCGTCTGAGAAAGTGGAAAAAGTTTTTGAATGGTGTGTTTTTTTTTTTTGTCCTTTCGGACTTCATCGGACTAAGTTTACGTCGATGCAATTACGCATGCACACGAACTGAAAAGAATTGTTTATTTTAAAAACTGTTTACAAAACACTACAGACGATTTTATTTTTTTTTATTTAAAAATATTGATTGTTTTTATTTTTTGTCTTCCATCATTTTCCGTTTAAAAACCAATGTTTTTACTTTTTACTGTTATGTTTTTAAAAAAAAAACACTTTTATTTTACTCAAACTTCAAAAGTTTTATTGAAACAAATTATTAACTTTAAAATTTAAAGTTTAAATTTTAAAAGTAATAATTTCCGTTTCAATAAAGTTTATGTTTCTAAGTTAGGTTATTGGGATTGCTATGGGTTTGAATTTGTTATCAAAAGTTTTAATATTATGGTTACGGGCATGTTCACCATATTAATCCACAACAATAGGCATTCAAAATGAATCAATCACAAGGCAATTGAATAAGAAACAACGGTAATTAAGGTTTCAATAAAATTAATAAAAATAACAGACATTTATGTACAATTAATATACAATTAGAAAACTTGTGGTTTGATAATGCAAGAATTGACCATGTATAAATTGAGTGTCTTATTGATTTACAGTTCAAAATTTTTTCATGTGTTAAAGAACTGGTCAAATAGAGTAAAATGGAAAATATTACTAAATTACTTATACAGAAATTTGTGTAGTTTGTGTGCGTGAATAAAGTAGAGTATAAATGTCTTAATTTTCTAAAGTTGTTTACCTTGGATTGTTCTGTATTTATCTTTTGTTAAATACAATTTCTATTTTAGTAGTGTGTAAGAACACTTTTCTTAGTTGTAAGTGAATTTTGAGAGAATAATGTTGGTGTTTGAGTCAGCAGTTGACGCGCGAAAAGTTTCTTAAGTCAAAATAGTGACATGCATGGATTCGTGTGGAATCTCTCTGAAGCTAAGTGACTGACTGGTGAATTGGGTCGAAATGGTCCTTTTTATTTGTTTTTGGAATCCAAAATAGGCTCCAGGGAACTGGGCGCGAAATAGGTTTTCGACAGTTGTTATACATTTTGGTGTTGTCTCAACCAATAAAACGTCGAGATTTGCAATGTGAGGTGTTGGTTGGTTAAAACTGATTCTGATGGAAGAGTGTATTTTATCTCGGGGGTGAGTAGAAAATATGGACGATTCTATCAAGGTTGTTAAATTTACTTATAAACCAATCAGTTTCCAGCTTTTAAAAAAAATACCGACGTTAGAAGTAATTTGAGCATTATTAAAAATACAAATTAAATAATATTCGTTTCTATATCAAACTCGTTGGGAACCATTTGCTTGCCATCATTCAAATATGAAAGATAATAAAACCCCATTATGGCGATCATCATCACCACACATGCATACACCCTTACAAATTAAAATCTCCAACAGCATTCATTCATTGGTCAGGAAGCAACGCTGCTATCTGAAGCGACAATTTTAAAATCGCTATATTTTCATATAGTAAATTTTGTGCACTTTTGGGAAAACCGGCTCCCTGAAGTCTCCCCGAAACTCATGCACTGATTGGTCAGTATCGACCAATCAGATTCTCTGCATGTGGAGATTGATTCTTCCCGCGCGGCGCTCCTGATTCAATGACCACCTGTATAAGCATAAGAAAAGAGGAACCGCACTAGTGAGAATTCAGCTGCCACAGAACTCCACGACAGTTGAAGCTATTCGCACATCTCACTGAACTCTCAAAAGCATATATATCACACCTACATAATATTCCTCTTGTCCGGCAGAACTGTTTAAAACATTTATAACAGACTAAACTCTTTCATTTTCTTTCAGAGATCTTTGATAGACTTTATAGTCAAAGAGAGGCAACTCTCGCCTGACTCATTGCATGCTTCCTTTTCGTATACATTCTTTATTGTATGTTTCGTTGAATACAATTTTATATATATTGATACCTATGCCTTGTCCCTTTCTTTTACATCAGTTTGGGTTCCTAAACAAATTAAACAAAATTAAATAAATGTGTAAAAGGCCACCACACCATGTTGTCAAAATATCCTAAGGGAACTAAAAATAAAAGAAAGAACACCATTTAGTAGAATGGCATGATTATTTATTTCTGATTAATACAGAAATTGCGGCACAAGGCCGGGGGAAATAAGGAGTGGACTGGTTTTCATTAGCTATCCTAGTTAATCAGATTCACGACGCATTCATTCAATACAATTTATTCATTCACCACAAGAATTTATCCATCACCTCTCAAAATCCTGCATATACCACAATACCGCATATTCACATGGTACCTACAAAACACCCCGTTGCATAAAAATCTGAAGATATCCCAAAATGTCCTTTTTTTATTTTACAAAAATATATAAAGATTTCATTATTCATGAAATGATGGGGAGGGGATGAACCCAGAAAATAAACTAAAACGTAACACAAAGATAAAATGAAAACGAATGTTAGTAGGACCTGTCCACCCGTCAGAATAACAAGAAAGGCCGCTATATTCTGCCGATAAACAGAATCTAATGGAATAGGGAGGATGAAAATAAATGACGGGATGGGGAAAATCAAAGGCTGACCCAGCCGAAATGGAATGCAGGAGACAAAAACAAACTGGGGAGGTTGGGAATCTCAACATGGATCATAACAAAAGAGAATGCCGGGCACAACACTCATTCATATTAACTAGGAAAACATAATAGTGTCTAACTTAACAAGGGGAATGTTCGCAGGAAACCGCCCAGTTGCACTAAGGGGACTTAAAAGAGAAAATCAAGGCTAGCCCCGTCTACACACACCAGGCTCGCCCCAGTCACCCACCTTTCGCTCAAATCTGTCGAAATCAAAAGCTTTCGATCAGATCTGATTTTTACCCTAAGCTGATGCTTAATGATTCGTGATGCGAATAACGTTCATCTCGGAAGATTCCCTCCAGTCGCGTCTTCCAAACCACCATTCTTACAATGGCTAGCAATGTAAAAAAACACCATCCGTTTTACTCCGGATAATGAGGGAGACACATTGTCACACGTGTACGCGAGATCAATGAACACGAACCGATCGGGAGCGATACGAGTCGTCAACATAATCCTAGAAAGGGCGCACCAGAGGATAATCGTAGAAGGCGTGCGAAGCCGTTTCCTCTAAGCCAAGGTCACACTGATGACAGTCTGCCAAATCTGCCTCGCCTCATCTGAAGGTTACGTCACTGAGAGGTATCACGTTCCGAATCAATCACCAGCTAAGCGAAAACTCAGGATTGCTGAGATAATCTGCCACTGGCGCCCAGGACCAGAAAAGCGCAAATCTGATGCCGACAATCTGAGCCGGCCAAACAGAGGATCCTACGCGACCCACTCCACTAATTCACGATATAATAGTCTCCGAGGACCGAAAGACTTTCAAGGCTGACCGACACTCACTGAGGAAACTCGACAACCTTCCACGACCACTACGGCACTTAACCCAATAACTGGTAGGAAAGCCAACCTTGAGGCATGGCGATGACTCGCCAGGTGTGGCAATCCCAGCCTCCCTCCCATGACACGGACGCTGGAAACAGGCTTCTTCACAGACCCAATGTTTGCGACCACCCCACCCGGGATGTGCAAAGAGGAAGTACTGCCAAGCAGTGAAGGATGAGAGGCAAGATGTAAGTGGCCCACGTCTCAGCTCTACCCTTCAAGGACAATCCCCTTCGGAGTCAAGTCCGGACCGACGCTCCGACCTTTGCCTGTACTTCTGACCAATTCTTCTTTAGCTGAAGTCCGGGCCCGAACCACACTCCAAGAATGCGGATGGGTTCATCAGTCCAACCAAATGGCTCCGGAAGCTCGACTCTCTTCCAGGCACCTAACCGCAAGCCGGAAGACTTGTTACAGTTTATCTTGGCCTCTGTCACCTCGTACCGTTCAAGCGCCTTCTGTGCCACCTTAATGACGCTGCGGCACGACACGAAAATTTATACGACATCGGCGTACGCAGAAACCCTGGCTCGAGCTTCACCAGGGGGGAATGGACAACAATTCCGCGTAGGGCCGAACTGCACGCCCTGTCCCTCAGCCGGCGAAGCGTAAAGTAAGGGCGATAGCGGACATCCCTGTCGGACCGACCGAGACAGCGCAAAAGATCCCAACCGGCTTCCGTTCACCTGTACCAAAGCACTGGAAGAGCGATGCGGGTTGCTAATCCACCTGCAGAAGTCGGGTTCGAATCCGGCGGCCTGCAGGACCGCAGCCAGTTATTGATTGTCAATGCTGTCGAATGCCTTGGACTGATCTAAATTGATCAGCACGGTTCGCTTGTCGTCTTTTACACGCTCTATTACCTAACACCATCCAGGCACAGACGAGTCTATGATCCGAATAGTCTAAGCAGTGAAACGTGAGACAATCTAGTAAATCTAGGTCGATCCTTCTCACTAACATTTGGTCCATGTAGCTTGTTACCTGGAGAGACAGCCAATTAAGAGCATCTTCCACCCCGGATGATCGACCGATCAGATCAACCAAACTACGATCGCCAGATAACCTCCCGCTAGCTCCCTGCCCCCTGTCTATCTTGGAGTCCAGGACGACATCCAGTCCCCCATTAAGAATAAGCGCGACGAACCCACCAGAAATGGCCCTAACCGACGGAAAAGTCGACATGCTCCCTCTGATCGTTGGGCACATAAACCGCAACGACCCAAAACGAACCAATGCTCACGGCAATATCGGCCACGATCAACCCCCACATGGATATGGTCTACTCTCGTATCCAGGGAACACTTGAAGGAAACACCTGTGGTCCGCCGGTCCCTGTATGCGGAAACAACAAATTCGCTAGACAGCACACGAACATCGACATCGCAAACAAAGTGTGTCTCCTGGATTGCACCACATCTACGCCGAATGACAAGAGATCATGAAGCAAGCGGACAGCCTTACCCCGATCTCTCAGGCCCTTCACAGTCAAGCTAACTAGCTTAATAGACATTTTAAAGTTGTTTTTATGAAACCCTTAAACGCAGACTGAACGGAAATCTATGGGAATCGGAACCCCGATGGATTGTCCCATGCTAACGGTTTTTATATCGGACGTAATTCGACCGTCAGAGATAATACCGCCAACGTCCGTCTGGTATGTAAGTTTTAAGGCGCTATATAAAGAGGGGTGGAGCCGAACGGGGATACCTCCCTGAATATAATTTTGCCATCCTTTACAGATCTGGGTCCTCAAACTGGACCATCCGGAATTTTTTCAAATGCCTTTTTTGCCACATCTAGATGTTCCCATAACTTTAGGCCGCCGCCCGTATTTCTTATGAGGGTGATGACTCCAGGAGCATCCAGGAAATTACGGGGAACTTCCGTGGATTTGCTATCCACGGAAGTACATATAAATAATGGTCTTAAAATGGCCTTCCTCTGTGAGGAAAAGTCGCTCTCTTGAGCAGTCCTATCAATTGAGCATATTTTATCCCTCTTAGGGAAAGTCTTTTTTTTCCCTTTCCTTGTCCTGCGAAGAGTCGGGGAGCTGCTGCTGTTCTCGCGGTTTCTGCTGCTACTTTTTTTTTTTTTTTTTTTTTTTTTTTTAAGCGTATCACCCCAAGCAAGGCCGGTGGCCACTATCACGCATGGGGTTACAGAAGGGTTGGAGGAAGAGCAGATAGGAGTGGTAAAGGAAGGGATGTGGAGAAAAGAGAAGGACGGAGGGTCGATCTAGGTAGGGGGGTTACGGGAGATATAGAGCGATATTAGATAGGAATGAAAGATGTCAGGAAGTGGATAGATCAAAGCAATTCGAGATGACGATTGACGCTACACTTAAACCGTTGGAGATTGTATTTGTCAGGGAAACAGTAATAGGGAAGGGACTTCCATAGGCGAGATGTGCGAGACATGAAGCTATTGGAGTAGAAAAGACGTCTACACCTAACAGTTTCAATGGTGAAGGGGTGGGAACGGGATGCCAGCCTCGTAGGACGCTTAAATTCACGAGGCTTAGGGACAAGCGAAAGCAACTCCTCAGAGCACTGCTGCGGCTTCTGCTTCAGCTGTTTTTTCGGCTGCTTTTCAGATGACTTAGCAGCTCCTTTGCTGGGAACTTTTAGATCTCTTCCTTACCACACAGTCCACTCACTGGGAGCACTAGGGACTATCTTGTGTGCTTTTTCCTTGGGCTGCTTCATTCTTGCGGTGCCGGGTTCTTTCCGGGACACAATTTCGCAAGGTGTCCGGCGGCACCGCAAGACCATAGAGAGGATGGCGCCCCACCACCACTACATAAATGTTTCGCCTACAACATGTGAGCACATTCGGGACGTCATTAAAAAACTTTCTGGTTAGGGCCACCATCAGTTCGACATTACTGGTGGCGAAACTAGATTCCCCTTTTACTGTAGAAACCTCGCCCACCAGTCCATATAACGAAAATTAGACCATCAGATGGTTTTCAGTGAAGTTCTACATGAGCACGCCGTGTAACGTAATCGTGGTCTTCCTGGTGCCCATGTATTCAGTTTGTTTGGAGACTGGTCGATTTGGTGGTAAGGACGTTGCCAGGCAACGCCTTAGCTGCCTCCTCTGTTGCCAGCAGGATATACCACATGGCATTCGGTCTGCTGGCCAACACCTTAGTCGCAATGTTTAAGGCGTTCAGGGCCTCTTCCACCATCTCCCTGTTGACGGCAATATTTTTCTTTTTACATCTGTTATCAACACCGAGATCTTCAAGGTATAACTGGCTCAGTAATAGAATGGTATGTATTGGATATATTCAGTAGTTGAATTGTGACGTAGGCCTTCGCTACCTCAAGGCCAGACATTATGACCTTGACCTTTTCTTCATTGTGTCGCCAACTCACCTAACTCCCTCCAATTTAAGTTCATTTAGTTTCATAACAAGCCTAATGACTTTACAGTTCTTTCAGTGTTACGAACCTAGTTGTAATACACTTTGTGAACATTTTTATATCTTTTATATTTCGTAGCAACTCTAGTTTATTTTTCTTGAGATTTTTAGTACTTTGAAGGATCAGTTAATGTTTACACTCCCTTTCCATATAACTGGGCGACTTCTCGCCAAACCCGGGGTTGGACGGGCTATGTATTGAATTACGTTCCCATTTATTTTTGTTTGACGACTGGACGCTAGTTGGGCTTTTCTATCTCTCCTTACTTCCGGCACTCTACTACAGAAGTTGTAAATCTTCGCTATCTCGACCTAACTCACTTGGTTGATCGGCATCAATGGACCTGCTTACAACAGTCCCGAACTTCCGGTAAGGAATGACAAAAAATAATATATATATATGTGTATGCATAAACAAATGATACTGCATTAACAATAAAGGGTTAAAAGTGACAAAAATGTGTGTAACAAATGAATTCCTAGCAGAGGGTAAACTGGCTGACGTGGAAGATTCCACATAAGTACCTGACTTCTCATGCTATCCCCTACCTATATAAGAGCCAGATCAAGCCGAAAATAAACTGCAAATAAATGTATTTTTAAATATCTCTACTTTTACAAACTCGTCATGAAACTAAATGTAAACAGTAAACACAACAAAGTTGACCCAACGGGTCACAAGTAGTCTACTAATATATATATTTGGAAAATACGTTTATGTTAACTGACATATTTCGCCGATCAAAAAGCGTCATCAGATAAACGGATTTTATTTAAAGTAAATCTAAAAAGTATTGCAATAGAACATGACTTATGTTAAGCAAGTGGCGTAGATAGATTGTGGGCAGTCATTGAGTTTGCCACCTATGTATGTATTGCTCAATATTTCGTCTTTTGGACCTAACAGTCCCAAAAGACGTAAAATATGGCAATACATACCCTCAAACAAGCTTCTGTCAAGGAAAATAACTGAAATTTCTATGATAACAACCACCATGTGTCTCCCACACACAGCGATGCTGCGGCATTGAAAGAACGCACTCTGGACCCATTCACAGGTTTCACGTTTTAAGCAATGATAAAACAGCCCTGAATACAAGATTGAAATGTTTATTGTTCAGTCAAGATAACAATGGCTTAAATTCATGTCATAATTTAAGTTACTCGAAGTAGAAAAGTTCTTTCAGCTCTAAGTATTATCCCAACATTAAAACCACTTTTATTTAAGTAGCCTATACAAGTTTATACAGCAGATTCAAAGTGCTGCACCATAAAAGTGTCACTGGGGCGGACCGCTCCCCCTCTGCCAAAGCTGCATTATAAGCGTTTTATGTTTTTATTTTAACCTTAGCTATGACGTTTTCTGGTACTAGTGGGTTATCTGTCGACTTTTTAAAAATTTAATTTTCAAACTTTTTCACAAATACAGATGTGTAAAAATATGCTTTAGCATTCAGAAAAGAAAAGACAATTGATTAAAAGCATTTTAAATGCCAGATCTAACTTTATAAAAGATCACCAATATACGTAATTAAAATATGGCGACAGATAACCGATAAGAAACGCATTTTAAAAAGTTGCGACAGATAACCCACGAGTATACTTCTTTTTAAATTAGATTTTATTTTACCAATTTCAACTGTTATTTATTTTTGTTGTAAGTTTTTTTAAATTTTGTATGCCACTTTATCTCAACACGAGTTTTGAAAGAACATGTGATAAACTGAATTAACCTGGTCATATATTAACCACCGATGATTCATAGATCATGTCACTTTCAATGCACTCTCGTCTGAGTAAATTATCTTCATATTTTTAACAAAATGGAAACGTTCTGATTTGAAATCAGTTTTTCTTCTTCATGTTGTTCATCTGTGAGATCTAATGGCCATAACACAGAAAAGTAAAACTTTACACAATTACATTAATTAAACTAAACGCTATCATTCAATTTGCAAAAGCTGTTCTGGTCAATTGTATAAAGTTTTATTGGTTAGAGAAAAAAATTTTGAAAGAATTCATAGCATCATTTATTTTATTTCAATTTTTTCCTGACCGTTAGTGTGACTAGGGAATATATTTTTTTTTAAATTTATTTATTGCTTATCATTAGATTTGATGCCACATACAAACAAACCAAGGAGAAAGAAAACATCTCAATTCAGAATAAAATGTCCTCAATCTCACAATCACTATTTTAACAGCTTGCAATTTACAGTCAACAAACATTGTTTGTGTAGATATGACATTAAAAAAAAAATTTTAATATTTTATTTTGTAGAAATGAAACTCATATGATTCTCATCCAAGTAACTGTTAAAATGAAAATAAAGAATAACAAGACGAGTTGAATAATTATAATTAATTGAACTAATGGGCAAAAACAAACATCAGTGTTCATTCTTCCTTTCATAGATGCACACAAACACACCCACACTCTGAAAAATAAAAATCTACACGAGGGCACGACTACTCCTGGGGAAAGAAGAGTACCAGCTCTTCTCTTTAAAATTGAAAACAATATCCCTTTGAATATAATATATCTTAAATTTTTAGATGGCATTATGATATTTTATCCCCTAAATATATTTAATTTTGAGTAAAACAAAAAGCGAAAAGTTAGAGCCATCCAAAAATAACCAATCAGGAACAGCGTACTTTCTCTGTGGTCGGCTGTATTTCAAGATGGCGGGCCAGCGACAAATAACAACGCTCGACACCAGGACTGAACTGGCAGAACTTGTACGGAGAAGGACCGAAATTGCGGTAAGAAGACAGATTTAAACTCCAGTGCACAGTCGGAGTTTACAGTCTTTTAACATCAGGCAAATTGGTGCCTTTCATTTATTTAAATTTTCCCCCTTATTTTCATTGGCGGGAGCTTTCGTCTTCCTCTTTCCCCCGAAATTGATCAATGTTGTTTTGTTACAAACGATCGAAAGGTGTTTCGTAATTTAATTGTTTAACCTAGAAAACTTCATCTTAAAATTATTCGAACTTTATTCAGTCGAATCGGATTTTAACGAACATTATAGAGCGGAAGCGATTCGAACTTCATTTGTTGATAAAATTGTTTTTATTCGGATTATTCTGTTTTAGTTCCGTGCATCGTTCCTTGGGTTTTTGTGGCTGTCGGGTTTGCTGTTTGGGGTGGTAGTTTGATTTCAATATTGAACATGTTTTTATGATTTCCATATTTTTTCTTTTATAAACAGACAGTACATGAATAAAAATAAATTTCAAGAATAATTTTATTTTCTGGTTTTCACTGAAAAATAAAATCAAAACCAAAATCAAAAAACTTAGTTTATTTACCTATCTTTTTTAGTCGGCTAAATTTTCATTCATTGATTATCTCCCTTTTTTCTGCTTTCAATTTTTTTTTTTTAAAAACTTTACTTATTTTGATATTTAAATAATTTAATATTTTTAAAAATAATTTTACTTTATTTTAATAAATTTAAAAATTTATTTAGTATTTTAAGTTTATAGTCTTTTTTCATTTTGTAACTTATTTTTTTTAAAAATTCGCCTTTTAAAAAAAAAAAACTTTAAAAATTAAAAACAATTCCAATATTAAAAAAAAAGGATAAATAATTAAAAAAAACATCTCTTTAACAACATATGGAATATTTAAATAAATTGTAATTATTACGTTTTTTTTCTTTTTTTTACTGAAAGTAAAAAAAATAACTTGATTAAAAATATAATGTAATTTTTTTTCATTAATAATTTTATTACGAATAAAAATAACTTTTCTATTACTATTTTTCTAGAAGTTAAAATATAATTTAAGAGAACTTTAAAAAAGTTATTTGTTGTTATTGTTAAAGTTCGGCCTGATCGGATCTTACCCACATGGGTAACACTGACGTATTGTTTATCAACTATTCTGTTTTTATCGATGATCGATTAAAAAAATGTTTTCCTTGAGAAAACCATTTGCCAAGGTAGTTTTCTTAGTCCATAGGTCTTTAAATATTTATTAGTTTTCTAACTTGTAGTAATCTGGAATTGTATGATCCGTACGGTAAAATTTACATACCTCCAAAGTTCCAAGGCGATATCGAAGGTTTCAAAATGAAAAAAAAATCTATTTTGAAGCTTTTAGTTTTAATTTCAAGCTCACAGATTGATTAAATTTAATATTTCCAATAAGCAAAACAATTTGCTTTATTTAAAACTGAATTTTTAAATTGATTGTAATGAGTTTTACCAGTAAAATCGCCCATGTTGACAAATCTGTTAACACAACGTAGTTTTCTTTATTAAAAAATCTTTCAAAAATAAAATAATACTTTTTTGAAACTTTATTTGAAGAATATAAGCTGATTTAAAATTGAATTAATCTGATTTGAAACAAATATAGCTTACTTTTATCACAGAAAAGCATATTTTTAACATGGAGGTTGGTGTTTTCATGAGGTGTTGACAATTCTATAAATAAACTTGTTTGGGAATTTTTTCTAAGGGGGACATAACTAATAATTACTTGATGAATGTAACATGAGTGTCTTATATTAACTACCCAGTAATCATAAAAATTTAAGAAAATATTCAAAGCAATCTAATATTTTATTGAATTTTAGGTACTTACTTACCTAGACCCTTGTTGAAGAAATGTTAGAAAATTAATAAATTTGAATCACTATTTACATTATCCAGACTATTGTCCTCATCTTTGTCACCATGTTTATCACAACGTTTCGGCCGTTGTACGCTCCAGCCTTCTTCAGGTGGTTGGAATGACAAACTGAACCCTTTATTTCACTCACTGGGATAGACTGTTCTAGTTCCATGTGCCATGTCTAATGGATGTCAGTTATCTCCTGTTAATTCCTCTCTGAAAGTTCTCTACTGCCTTAACCAGATATTGAACTCACACTCTTTGAGTCCTGTCACTGGATCTAATTAACGCTTTTATCCACTGTGCCATGTATCCTAATGGCATGTGGAACTAGAACAGTTTACCCCAGTAAGCGAAATAAAGGGTTCAGTTTGACATTTCAACCACCTGATGAAGGCCAGAGCGTACAACGGCCGAAACATACTAAATATGGTGACAAAGATGAGGACACTAGTCCGAATAATGTAAATAGTGAACATAATACCTCATCTCAGAAATATAGACAAATTTGAATCATACTATAGTTACCACTCTTATTTTCTGTAGCTGCCCTATTTGACCAAAATAATTTAAATGATTTAAATTCATTGAGGACTTTCCCTTCTAGCTAATTTAAACATTAAGTGCTACAAAAAGAAATTTCTTGGAAGTTCATAAAATTAAATAAGTTGGGGTAACAGATGTAAAAAGATTTTCTGAAAAAAAAAAAGAAACCTTTAAAAAGTAATTTCATTTATTTGTGAATAAATACTGACAGTTTAATTAAAATCTGACAATTATCTGTTTTTTACACTAATTTCCAAATCATTGTGTTTTTCACTACAAAAAGACATTTTATTATTTGGTTATATTTATATATTTTTTCATTTTCATATTTTTTCTTTGCTTATATCTTTACATTTTTGGTCATATATTTCATATTGGTCATTGTAATTGCACACTGTTTATGAAACAAAAAGTTGCTTGTCAAAGTCTAGTAGCTTTGATGATCTGGCATGGTAACAGTGATTTGGCTGTTTCTACCAGTGTTCCCTTTCAATGATTGGCGCTACTATCATACAGCAATATAAACATCTGATATTAACTCTGCTCCATTTATCAGTGTAATTTTAACACAGTGGGAGTGCTAGTCTGTGCAGATATAAAAAATGGGGCACTGGGGAAGAACAAATTAAGAACAACTGCTGTAAGCATCCTGGGTAAGACAATAAACTACATCCGCATCCTGGGTAAGATGATAAACTACATCCAACAGCAAGGCCTCTGATCAGGAGGTTTTGAGGAGCATGAAACCACCTCTTAATTGCTGGTGTTCCCAGGTCCACCCTGACCTGGGGTGGTAGCACCTGTTAGGGTTCCAGCTATAGGCAAATTGTTAACCCCCAAACTATGGTCAAAACACTATCAAAGTGTAAAAATAGTTTTTAATACCAGTAATACATTTTTGTAAAAAAATATTACCAGCAATGAATTTTTTAAGGAAAAAAATATTACCAGCAATACATTTTTGAAGAAAAAATATTACCAGCAATACTTTTTTGGACAAAAATATTACCAGCAATAAAAATCTTATCGGCATTAAATAACCCATTGAAATTGATATGCCTGGTAGATTAACTTGTTTTCATAATTAATATTTTTTTTCCTTTAAATTCTCTAGGAAACCTTGGCTAACTTGGAAAGGCAAATTTATGCATTTGAAGGCAGTTACTTGGAGGACACCCAGCTTTACGGAAACATTATCAAAGGATGGGATCGCTATTTAACAAATAACAAGTAAGTACAATTTAAATCCCCAACTCAAAAAAATTAATCTTCTTTCTTTTTTTTCAATTCATTATAAGATTTTCCAGTTATGAATCTTGATCCTCTTATATTTGACTTGTTTAAAGCATATTACTCCTTGCCATTTTGAATTGTATTTTCCCTATTTCCAGAACCTGATCTTTATATGTAATCACATATGTGTTTGTTTGGCTTCACCCAATATATGTAGACAGCCTTAGTGGTACCTGCTTCAGGATCAGTTATTTACTCAAGCATTAAAAGTAAAGAGATAAAGACAGCTAGGGAGAAGTTGTAAGAATTTTCTAGAAAGAGAACATGCTAACAAAGTATATGTGTTATGTGCCTTCTCTTCAACCCTGAAAATAAAGGCTAGCGAATATTGCAAAATTCTGTTCCCAATAACAAGTCTTGTTTATCATGTTGGAAGAGGTTGTGCTTTTTTTTTGGTTCTGTGTCAGGGAAGCATCTTTTCATAGTGTCTACCACAAGGCTTAACTCATTGGCCATTTAAAGATCACATGACTGACCAAGCATAGTGCATACTAATTAAGGAAGAGGAAAGAAAATTAAACTAACACATTGAATCTATTTTTGGTAAATCTGATTGGTTTGATAAGGTCAAATTGGCAGCTTATCTAAAATAATTACATGTAATCTGTTGTTAACTGGGACAAGAAAGGGCTTGTTAATTTTAACACCTCCAAAATGAGACTGCTCTCTCTTAATCATTTGAGAACCGTTCTTGCTTTCCATCAGCGTGGCTGATGCTAACCTCCAGGAGAGTGACTCATTGCACCTTCTCAAGCTAATCTTTTCCACTGATACGAAGTGGATAAGATTACATTGAATCAATTGCTAGGTTTACTTCTAGGAAAGTTGGTTCACTGTGTTGTGCTAGACCATTTTTCTCACCAGAATCTTTCTTGCACATTTATAAGTTTATCATTCCTCCATTGCATTGGATATTTCTGTCAGATATGGTCTGGTGCTTCTGATGTGTATTTAGAGATTCTTGATAAAATACAAGAATCTGCAATGTTAATGGTTCTGACTTTGCATCTTTGTTTCAGTTATTCTTCCACCATTGTAATGTAGCTTCCCTGAGCCTTTTTTTATAAATACTGTCATGGTAATTGTTCTGATAAGCTTTCCTCCTTGGTACCTAACCTATGAATTTAAGCGCAGTACTAGATTTGCAGAAAAGTCTCATGTTACAGTTAAAATTGCTAGATGTAACCATAAGTTCTATGCTAACAGTTTTTTCTCTTGCACTTCTTGTTTGTGGAACACTCTTCTGGTTTCTTCCTTTCCAGTCAATTGTGATCATATAATTTTCAAATGAGGAAATTCTCATTATTGTATGCTTTTGTATAATAATAATTATATAATAATGAAACTGCAGTTATATTAATATTTATTCACTATAAATAAATATCACTGAAATGGTCTAGTGATTTAAATCAATCTTGCACATCTGTAGTTTGTTTGAGGGCATCTTTTAAACCCAAATTGGTGTGTGGAGCTAATCTTAAAGTGATATGATTTTCAATTTTGGATGATTTTGAGTATGTTGGCCATCTTTTGCATTATATAACTGTGATTAATCTCAATTAATATCTAGATATGCTTGCTATCGATCTCAACTGGTCTTCCTGACCATGGAGAATACTTCAGCCAGAAATTTCCATTATGAAAGTTTGCAAACCACTTTTGTCACATTTGATCATTCACAGAACCTTCTCCATAAACAGAACACATCATTTTTTGTGTTTGGGTTGCAATTTTGCTTCTCTTAGAATACAAAATTTGAATTATTCTTGTTGTTAGTATAAAAAGCATATAGCAAACATGATTTCTGTGTGTGATTTTTATTTTTTTAAATTTTTTTTTTTTATTATTATTTTTAATTTTTTAATTCATGGCTTAGATATACTCCAGTTTTTTAAGTAATATTCCTAAAGTTGGATTTTCTACCATGAAAAAAATATTAGTTTTCAAATGCTGTCATAATTCATGTGTGGTATCAAAATAAAAAAAATTCTTTATCTTCTTAGAAATACAAACAGCAAAGCAGATAAAAGAAATCGAAAATTTAAAGAAGCTGATCGGTTGTTCTCAAAGTCTTCAGTTACATCTGCTGTGGTAAGTAAATTCTTCATTTTAATCTTCTTTCTTTCCCTCTGGTTTGTTTTATCCCCTTCTCCCTCTTTGAATCTAGTAGTCATCGAACAGTTGACTTTATTTATCAGTTATTCTAGCAAGAAATATATGTGAACTATATGACTAATCTGTGTCAGCTTGTGACTCAGAACAAAAGTATAATTTATTCAGTTGTTTTGTAAATTGTTTTATTCTGCTGTAATGCTTACCATTTTAATATGCTTTCTGTAAAATTCCAAATTGGGCAAAACAGGTTTAGCACTATAGCAGTGGGTAGTTCTAAGACAAACTGTTCTGGAAAAACCCCACCAAAAACCGCAACCACCAACTCATATCCCGTATCATCACAGAGCGCTCCCATATGCGCACATGACATATCCCTTATCAGCCAAAATAATGGACACCAAAGGGGACTTTGTTGAAGTGTGTCTAACATAGTTTGACTAAACCAAATAAGTCAAAGTATACAGCCACTCCTGACTTGACTGGGTTCCATTCCAATGGCCTAGTCGCTAAACAAGAAGTTGTTCCTGACTCCTATTTCAGGCATAGTGTGGGTGTAATGGGTTTGTGTCACCAGCCTCTGGTAGTTTTCATGTTACTTTTGTGCCATTTGTAACATTTCTGATTTAGTTCTGAATGTCTATATAGTACAGTAAACATAAACATTTGAAAATCAGTTTGATATTCTGCACATTACTTTAGTTTGCATACTGTACATACACTACAAGTAAATTTTTATATATTTTTTGTTTAATTCATTTTATTGATTTTGATTCATTTTAAAGAAAGAAAAGAACCACAATCAAAATTTTCATACAATGTTGACGGATATAATTTAAAATTTTTTCTCTTTTTAAGTTTATTTCATGAGATTTTATAACTTGTCATAAGTTCTAGAGTTGTAACAGAGTTTATCTTCTTCAATTACTTTAAAGTACTTTCATTAAAAAACATTTTGAATTGATGCAGTTACTGATATATCAGAAGTAGTATTCAATCAAAGTTAGCCGAGGACATGAAGGAGTAAAACAGGCAACATGAAGACCAACTTCAGATCGCAGTTATTTTGGAGTTTTTGAAATTCAATTTGTCAGTGTGCTACCAGGGATGTAAAAAAAGATACATTTATAAAGCAATTGTTAAGTTTGATGAAAATTGGTTGAAAGATCAACAAAAAATAAGAAAGAAACCAGTAAAAATTGCCATTTTTCACTATTTACACAGGTTTCACTATATGGATGACATCAAATTAAATGACTGTTAAACAATAAACTTATTGTTGGCCACAATTGAGTATCATCTGTATTAGATGGCTTGAAAATTGAGGGAGTTTTTCGTTTAAAATTTGTGCTGAAATCGATTTGTGCTAAAATCAATTTTTCGTTTTACATGGTTTTTCGCTAAATGCAGTGGTATAGAAATAAAAATTGAGCTTGTCACGATGTAAGTAACCTACATACCAAGTTTGAACAAAATTGGATGAAAAAAGTTGAATTTATCGATTTTTGAATGGCTTTAATGATTATTTTAAAAAAAATTATTGATTTTCTTTTTATGCTGAGAACCTATCTCAGACATTGTACAATGTATGTGCCAAGTTTGGCCAAAATCGGTTGGGTGGACCTTGAGTGAAAAGGTATCACACAGACAGACACACACACACACACACATCCTCTGTTTTTATATATAACTAATGGGGCACTTAGACATGGTATAATGGTTAATACGCTTGTCTTGCTAGATCAGTTACAAGTGAGTAGTGAATTTGAATCTTTATAAGGTACTCCTTACCTTTTGGCCTTGTGTCACAACTAAGCTCTGCTTAGTAAATTACTATATATATATATATATATATATATATATATATATATAAAAACTAATGAGGCACTTTGACATGACGTAATGGTTAACAAACTTGTCTCACTAGATGAATTATGACATAGTAGTGAGTTTGATCCTCACTGAGTTCTCCACACTTTTGGCATTGTGTCACTTGTAAACTATGCTTATAAAATCATCATAAGTTCAAAGCTTGTTAATTTATTAAGAAGTGGCTGTATTAACAATTTGTTAGCTTCAAAAAGAAAGAAAAAAATATTTTGCATATTGTGCCTCTTTTTGTCTCAAATGTTGTTGAAAGCATCTTGCATAATCTGCAAAATTTTAAATATTTCATTTACCTTTTAAAATTATTTTACATACATTGGCTTTATGAATGTTTTTTTTGTTTGTTTTTGTCTTAGGCCGTAAGTGGAATAGCAGATAACACAGAAAAAAGTAAGTGGATTCCTTTCATATAAATGCCATTCATACTGATGGAAAATAAAAGTGAAGCACACTTAATATATGTTTCAATTTATTCAAGATTAAATATACAGGTAATGTTGGATTACAATCAATGATCATATATAAGGATCAGTATGTGCACAGGTTTCAAAATGAGGTATGTATCACTGGTCTTTGGACTCCATATTGCTTGCAGCCACATTATGTTGAAACACTGGTTTCCATACAATCACCGAAGTTAAGCAATGTCGAGCCTGGTCTGTACCTAGATGAGTGACTGCTTGGAAATACCAGATTCTGTAAGCTTGGATGTGCGGATGGTGCATTATATTCACTTATGTGCAAATACCCTTGGGAAAGCAATGAATCCAACTCTTCTCTCCCCAGCTATGGATTAATTAGTAAGACTTGTATCACTAAATCATTATTATCCCCCTCCCAAATTCTTATAATCTAAAAACATTTTCTGGCTTTAAATAACCTTCAAAGGGTTAATAAGCCATAGAAAATGAATCAATCAGGTCTCGTAATTCCTGCCAAGCCATTTTTTAATTTATGATTAATATTGGATATTTTTTATTTTTATTTTTTTAAAGCTATAATTAATATTGGATTTTTATTTTAATTTTTAAAATTAATACTGGATTTTATGGAGGGTACTAATGGGTTAATTCACTGGGCATTAACACAGGCTTTTACTTTTGTATGCACATAGTCGTACAGAGGGCTGAAATTTCTGGAACACATTACAAGGAAAGAGGGTTTGGGAAATCTGACACTCACAGGACCTATGAGAAGGAGGGGCAGAGAAAAATAGTAATCTACCTAATGAGGTTGGGTAAATGAATGGTCAGAGTGGAGACAGGAAGCATGTCTACCATTTTATGATACATTATTTTGAGCTTCTTTTGCCTGTTGATGTAGTACATCAAGAATTGTAGATGGGTTAACTAATTGAGCCAGGCATTCTTGTCAGAATCCATCATGTACATCTATAAATTTACCATTTGTTCATGCATTGAATATTGCTGCCATATCTGATCTGATTCTCTTACCATACATTTCGAGATTCTTGACAAAATCCAAAGAAAGGCCAGTAATATAATTGGTCTTGACTTGGAATTTCAACTTCAGTTACTTTCCCACCACCTTGACATGGCTTCCCTCTTCTATAAATATTTTTCATTATTTTGTTGTTTTACTGTTTAATTTATTAGATGTAACTAAGTTTTATTCTAATAGATTCTTTTTTCTCACTTCTTGCTTCTGGGACTCTTCTGGTCCTTTGCTTCTTTGTCAGCTATGATCTTAAAAAAAATTAAATGTAATGTCAATTGCAATCTTGTGTCTTCCTGAAATCTGTCCTTTTATTGTCCTGTCTCCTCATTAAAATCTTCTCATTCTCTTTCACTACGAGTAACCCCTTGTGTTTTAGTGTATTTATCAACTTGCTTGGGGATGTTTACATCTCATCAGCTTTTGGGACCCACATTTGCTCTGGTCTGTACTGTGGATATTGTGTTTATCACTGCTGCCCTTACAGTAGGTCGATTTTGGCAAGCTACTACATGGCCATTTAGAATCTTGACAACAGGTGTATTCATTTGACTCTTGTTGTCAGCATTGAAGCATCAATGACATATCATTTCCTTCATTCACAGTTATTCTCCGAAATTATCATCCATCTTCTCAAATGATTGTAATTGAACAAGAGAAGCATGTGTGCATCTTTATTATATCTCCTTGAATTCCTTTACCCCATTGAATTTTATCGCATCACTCTCTAAAGCTCAGACAGGCAGTGCATTGGTATTGCAAAATGGCAGAAAATTTCATCAGAATACCTACTACCCATTATACTTTGTTATTTTTTATGTGCTGTGTCTCTTCAGGACTTTGGAGATCATGTCTCTCCACAGCTTCCTGTCCCTTGTAGTTCTCAGCAATGTTTGGCTCTTTACCAGTCCCGTCCCCACTCTGACCATACATCGTTGGGTAGATTACTCACTATTTTTCTCTGCCCCTCCTTCCCATATGTCCTGTGAGTGTCACATTTCCCAAACCCTCTTTCCTCATAATGTGTTCCAGAAATTTCAGCCCTCTCTTTCTGATTTTTAGTATGTCTTTGTAGTTCCTCTTGTGTTTAAAACTTCCTCATTGCTCATCTGTTCAGTCCATGGCATTCTCAGCATCTGTCTGTAGAACCACATCTTTGTTGCTTTGTGTCCCTTAAAATTGGTTCGACCTTCATGGTGTTGCACTTTTATTTTTTGTCAGTATATTTCCAGATCTTGTGTATTTGTGAAATGTGTTGCACAGTGTATTTCTTTTGGTGGTGATATTTTTTTTTTCCCTTTTCTCCAGGAGAAGCTGCTAGTCCAATGACAGAGACAAGCCAACCAAGTCAGCCTGAGGCAAACAATGATTCCTCCACTTCAAATGGTCAAGTCAGCATAATCGCCACCTCTACCACCACCACCACCACCACTTCTACAACAACGACGCCTACCCCCACCACCACAAGCAGCAGCAGCACCAACAATAACAACAACAATAGCAATAATAACAATAACAACAACAGCAGCAACAACAACAACAACAACAACAACAGCAGCAACAATAGTAACCATGCACCGGCACAGAATCACTCAGGGAAAGTTACAAAAAATGCTATCAGACATAAAAAAGGAAAAGCGAAATCCAGACACAAGTAAGATTTAAATTTATAATTTGTAAATTTTTTTTCTCTCTTTGTCTTTCTCTTTTCTCTCTGGTCCTCTGCAAGTTGTTCCTTTATTGTCTGTGTTTGAATAGCGTGAAAGAATGTAGATGGTAACAGTGGAAGCATGCTGGGCTCATAACCTGCAAAATAATTGACCATGGTTAAATGGAATTGGCTGGAATGTCCAACAAACAAAACTGACAAAGTTTGCAATGCAAAATAAGACAAGAACAGGGCAAAAATAATGCTAAGCAAACAATATATGCAAGACAAAAGTAGGCAAATCAACAAGAATGAGGCAAGAAGTTCACAAACTAGGAACTGTGTTAACTCACGACTCGGATATAGATAAGTGATTGCAGTGTTCTGACCTCAAGACAAGAATATGGCGTCTGCGACCTATCTTATTGGCTCAGAAGAAATCCCAGCATGCATCTATGCGGTTTATCTATAAATTTGGAGAGGGGCATGTTTATGCAGTCATTCCCATACAGGATTGGCACCAACAGAGAAACCTGGTTATTGCTTAGTGTTCTGACAAATTAACATTTAAAATCACATCAAGACAGGTTCAAAAGATGAACTGTCTTGATGTGATTTCTCTTTGTGATTTCTGATGATTTTATACTCTTATTTCAGCTGACGGCAGCACTGGCTGCTCTGTCAATGAATACTGAATGTTTCCTTGTAAGAAAGTGGCTAATATTACCATACCATTGCTGTGTGGCTAGGCTTAAGATTGACATTGTCCCCCTCGTTCTGTGGAAGATAGAATGTTAGTTTCAGATGATTAGTTAGATTTCTTGGGATGTTGACAGGATGATACAAAATTTTAAATTATTATTTTATATTTATTCTAAATGCAACAAATTTCTTTAAAAAAAAAAAGGCATGGTTTAAATGGATAACGAAAGAATGAGGAATCGGAGAATTCCATTCAGGTTCATTACATCCACTTATGCGCAAATATCTTTGAGAAACACATGAATCTATCTCTTCTCCCCCCAGCTATGGATTGAAGAGCAAGACAAACTGGGTCCTATAGCTTTGGTTAGCAACATGATTGCCAAGGTGTGTATCATGTATGATACTGTCTAAGCTGCAAAAAGTGGCTTGTTGAAAAGTTGGTTTTTCTCTTGACACCACTGTTACTGTATGCTCTCTCAGCAATTTTTATTGTTTTAAAAAGCTATTTTTAAAACTTTTTAATAAAACCCAAACATATGAAACTACTTTCTTGAGAATTGATAACAAAAGTATTAAACATTATTTATTTTATTACATTATATATTTACAAGATTATAAATATATGTAAACCAACTACAATGCAATATTTATTATTTCCCATATAGATAAATATCAATCTTTTTATTCATAAATTTACAAAAATGTCTGTTAACTGTAGAATGGAAAAATTTAAATAAACTCATAACAAGTAATTATAATTATAAATTAAAAAAATGCTTTTTCCGAACATTATATATTTTCCTCTCAGATTATTTTATATCTTGGACTAGCGAGGATACCTGGCATTACTCAGAAGATCTCTAAATAATAGGAAAATACTACATTACCAATACCATGCCTAGGGGTGGAGGGTAGTGGCTTAGGGAGCTGAGCATCCCCATATTTTTATTCAAACTGACCCTTTATTTTTCAATGTAAATATTAACATAAATACTATGGTGATATTGTTTTCAAACAAATCAAACTTAGATAAGAGTTCATTAAACTTTTTTCAGATTATTATTAATAAAAAAGTTAATAAACTTAAGATATATTTAAACATATTTAATTTAATCATTTTTTCTAGCAAAACCTACAGCAAGCCTTACTTTGAAAAATAATTATTTACCATTTATTTTTGAGAGGAATTTAGATTTTTTTAAATAAAGTTTTACCTCTAAACATTAATTACTATTTTGAAAGTGAGTAGAAGCAAAATACATTGTGAATTTAAATTTGAAAAGCGATTATGTTTAAATTTCAAGTTATATTTGTATTTAAAAAGAAAAAAACTTTAAATAAAATTTAGCAGGAACCCTCAAACAGCTGTGGTACAGTGATTGTGGTGTCAAGAGTAAATCACTCCTTTTGACTTGTTACTGCCAAAAACCTTAAAAAAAAAAAAAAGAAGAAAAAAGCTTACCATGATGAAAAAAGGCCCCAAACTTGATAAAAACAAAGTTTTATGGTCAAAATGTTTGTTATTCTTAAGTGGAAAAAACAAAGAATTTTTTATTATTCTATCAAATTTTTTAATCCTTCCTAGCACATTCGCGTCAGCAGTTTTCAGGACTTATTCACAAATGAATGAAATTATTTTTCAATTTTTTTTAAGAAAATCTTGGTAAAAATATTTTTTATTTTTTTTAATTTTTTATTTTTTTTACATCTGTTACCCTTACATACTTTATTTAATGAAATTTTAAAATTTCAGCTTCTTCATATTTATATTAATTAAAATCCTTGGAGAATTTAAACGATCAATTTGTTTTTGTCAAACAGGAACACCACTTACTGAAAATCTGCTCCAAATAGTAAAATAAAAAATGCAATAAAAATATGGCATTTTATAGTTAGAAAAGCTTTTAATTACTTTTAGAATTAAGATATATTAATGACACTCTTGTCTTAACAAAAAAGTTTTTTCAATGAATAATGAATTTTTACAAGAATTGTTTTAATTTTTTTTTTTTAAATTATAATTAGAAAAATTAATACAAATCATCAAACACTGATATTTTTAAAAGAATTCTTTGTATGTTCATAAATGTGCCCATTTTTGTAAGTACAGGCGACCAAACACAACATTATCAGAAAATAAGAGTGATGACTATAAATTTAAATTTAATTTAAATTTAAAGTCAACATTTCTAAAATTTGATAAAATATTAAATTATGATGAATATTTTCCTAAATTTTCAAGATTACCGAGAACTTAAAAATTATATAAAAATGGCGCTCATGTCATTTTCTTAAATTATGTTTTACAAATAGGAAACTAACATAGAACGGAAATATATAGCTGCTAATAAAGAAAGAAAAACAAATGACAATAAGTCTTCAACCACAGCAGCAGTGAAGGTTAGGTTTAAATGTCTAAGTTTACTCTGATGGGACAATGGCCTAGTGGGTAAAAGTGTTGGTTTGTGAATTTGGTGACATAGGGGTTGAGAGTTCAATCACTTCATTGGGCAATAGTGGAAGTGGGAGAGAAAAAAAATAAAAATAAGAACTAGATGATATCACTAGACATGAGCAGTGAAATTAAATAAAGGGTTCAGTTTGGAATTCCCTATATGTTATCCCAGAAGGCCAAAATGTTGTGATAAAAACAACAAAGATGAGGATAATAGAATATAAATAGTGTAAATGATGATAACTCCTTATTCTAGACAAAAAAAAAAAAAACTATATGTACTGTAGGGCAAAAGCAGGTCAAAGGTATACTATACTGAACTTGGGATGAGGGATTCAAGAAAACAGCTCTTTTCACTGTAATATTTTTGCAACATGTCCCTTATTTGTGAAGTTATGTCATTTTCAACTTGTCAAAAACGAGACAGTAAAGCTTATATATAACTTAGAAATTTGTTTTATGAAAAAGAAAACAAATGCTTTATGATAGTGTTTTAAACTTTCTTCAATTTGAAACTGATAGAAAAGACTGGTTCTCCAGTGCTTCCTGTGTTAATGGTGATTTGCCGACTGAATTTCCTTATAAGCCTCTGATATGGCTAATATTTTTCAAACCCTCCATATCCAAACATCACTTGAAACTGACATTGCATCAAATATGAAGACAAATGTTTATTCCACTTGTGCTCTGACAAAGGCTATCAGAAATAATAATTTTTGCTCTTTGTTGGAACTAAAATCTTTATCACAGCACTGAATAGAGATGCAATATCAATGACTTGCTGAATGAAGAAGTCAGAGTCATAATATGCTACAACCCATTGGACTTGCCGCTCATAACTGAAAGGTCACCTGAGTGCCTTTTCTTTCTTTTGTCTTAGAGGTGGAGATGAATCAACTGATTTTCCTGTTATCAGGTAGCTGCAAAGAGCAGCTTCCAACTGAGATTTACCTTCACTGATGTTGATACCTAAAAGAATCTTCAAATATTTGAGTTGATCTTTCAGTGCTTCCATACCAGTGATTGTTGTACATCTTTAATAGACTTCACATGTTTCTCAGCAGCAGCTTGACACTAAGCTTTTTCCTTCTTTTGCCTCTCATTTTTAGCAATCCTTTTTTGTACATGAAGTTTCAGAAGTACTTGTTGTTTGTCTTTGTTGCAGATGTTTTGCATGCTTTCTTGAAATGCCAAGAGCTGATTGTCACTCGGTTATTGATTTTGCTTTCGACCAAGCTGTAGTCTGGTTGTCTTTGAGCATGTTTGAAGTTGATTGATGGATAAGTGATGCATGTTTTTGTTTTTTTTTTCTTTGTCAGTTCTACCACAATTTTCAAATTTCGTTAACACATTTAAATTTTGAAATTTTGCGAAAATCTTTTGCATGTATATAAAAGAAAAATCCCTGAAGATGTTACTTGAGTAAAAATAAAAAAATAATTTAATTCAAATTCAACTGTGAACATACTGAAAGTATGTCATGAACCTTACCAAAAAAATAACTTAATAAAACTAAAAAAAAAAAAATTTTCATAATTTAAAATATTTTCTTTCCCATTTGAGACAATAAAAACTTTATTTACATTATTCGGACTATTATCCTTATCTTTGTCACCATATTTATTACAATGTTTCGACCGTTGTACGCTCCGGCCTTCTTCAGGTGGTTGAAGAAGGCCAGAGTGTACAACAGTCGAAACATTGTAATAAATATGGCGACAAAGATGAGGACAATAGTCCGAATAATGTACATAATGCCTCATCTCAGAAATATAGACAGATACAATAAAAACTACATTGTATATCTATTTTTAAAAAATGTACTTGTAATTTTTCATTGCAATTCTGAAATTTTTCAATAAGGGATTTTTCTATTAAATAAAGATATGTTTTACTTTTAAGAATTGAAAAACAAATTTTAATACCATTTTTGAGTTAACATTAGAAGGCTACTGTGGTTATGACAGGTCATGAGTTACTGTGTGTAAATAGATGTTGTTTTCACTATGTTTTAAGTAAAAAAAATAAGTATTATTTTTACAAAATCCAGTCAATTATTCCTTAATTTTACTAATTTACTTTGAAACTAAAGACAAATACTGAATTTCTAAGAGATTTTTTAATTTGTTTTCATTTGTTGTCAAAAATGGAGATTCAGTGAGTAACCATGTCAATGTTTTAAAAAGTTAAAATAAAACCTTATTTAAATATGTAAAATTATTTTCTTTTTAAAAAAATTAGCATTCTTTCAAATAAAAACAACTTCAAAGGAGACATTTAAATTATTCAAATGCATTTTAAAATTTTCTTCAGCAATACTTTATAAATGACCATTAAAAGTTCTATTTTAATTTTTACTAATGTACCATGTCCTGGGTAAGACGTTAAACTACGTCCAGTAGCAAGGCCTCTGATCAGGAGGTTTTGAGGAGTGTGGAAACATCTCTTAATTGCTAGTGTTCCCAGGTCCACCCCGACCCAGGGTAGTAGCATCTGCTAGGGTCCCAGCTGTGAGCAAATAGTTAACTATTACCAGCACTACTTTTTTGAAGAAAATATATTACCAGAAACAGATTTTGGACAAAACAAAATATTACCAGCAATAAAAATTTTTTGCTGGCATTAAATAACCCATTGAGGTTGATATGCCATAAAACAAAATAAACCAAACCAATCTAAACCATAGAATACATATTCTATTCATACGAATCTATCCTAAAAATGTTGTCGGCATTAAATAACCCATTGAGGTTGATATGCCATAAAACAAAATAAGCCAAACTAAACTAATGTACCATGCCATCAAAAATGATGGCAATTGTTAGAAAGTTTTAACAGTGAAACAAAAGTCTTCAAACAATATACTGAGATTCAATAAAGTGGAGAGAAAGAATTAACAACTAAAATAGCAGCCAATGAACCATTTAATTAATCTGTTCCCTTTATATTTTTTAGACGTTCAGTGAGATAAATGATTCATTGATTACTCATGGTATTATATGAATTGCTTTTTGTACACTATCTTTTCATGTTAAAAATTTTACGTATTTAATATAACGGTGAAATGGAAATATCTCTAGGAAGGGAAAGATTAGCAACAGAACAACAAAGATGACAATGACAAAGCCTATTTCAAGACCAACTTGAAGCAAAATGATCACTTAATAGATAAAGGTATCTGAATGCCTCACATGAAAGGCTTAAATAAATATGACTGCAATCTAAGAAATGTAAGAGTAAAGGAACTGATTAATTAAATGGTACATTTTGCTCGGGAACTAATTTTGTCTAAATGCAGATAAATGTTTTATTTGTATAGATTATTAAAATGATCAAGGGAAGTAACCACTCATAAATGTACTAACTTAAGTTATTCCCTTCCCTTCTCACTATAGATGGGGCAGGAAATATATAAATATACACTTTGAAAATTATTGTATAGATGATAGACAAACAAAAATGAGCAAAATTTAAAGAACTAAAAATACATCCAGTTTATTTTTTATTTTCTTATTTTAGTTAATATTTTTAAAAATAAAAAGAATAGCTGAGGCAATGGTAATTTGAGGTGACAGTTTATGCAAAATAAAATATTGTTTTATTTTGTCCAAACTGTGAGCTTGATTTTATTTTAAAACTAAGTAATTGCTTTATACAGCTTTAAAATGCATCATTAAAGAAAATATAAGAAAAAGATTTAAACTAATTTCCATCGATGAAACAAGTCTGATTTAAAATGGGATTCAGCTGGCAATGTTCATTCACTCTGTTAGCTAACAAATTTCGATATGTCCGACCAAAGTTGTTTTTTTTTTTTTTTTTTTTTTTTTTTTGCACAAAATGAATGCAGTATAACATCTTTTTCATTCACATGCACCTTGAGTTGTGTGGGTGCAGAAACCAACTGATTATAAAAATTGAGACATTTCTCTGCACGAAGGTGCAATTTTCTTTTTTTTTTTTTTTTTTTTTTTTTAATGTTTGAGTTTTTTTGGTATTTCATCCACTAAAGTTTTCAACTTAGAAATGTTTTGTGAAAGGCAACTTTAAACCTTATGGTTCACCTACCAAATTGACAAGTGTCCTTTTTTCTTTAAGATGGGGCTATTTTGATATGCGTAAACACACAAGTTGGAGTGCAGTTGATTTGAAAATCACCACCATGAAATTGTCAAAAAGAAATTGAAAATATGGAAACTCACTGTTCGTCATTGACATAGTGACATAATTTAAAGAGAAAGTGGAATAAAACCTGATCATCACACATGAGAAAGAACTGTATATTTAGAAAGAGAAAATATTAAATTTTTACTTATTATTTTTTTTTTCAAATTAGCCTTGAAAATAAATGAGATATTAGAAGTTGAAATTGAAGGAAACTTCACTACTTTGATATGTGTTCACTGTAAATGAGGGCAATTTAGACTACCTACTGAAAGTAATTTTTTTTTTTTTTTTAGAAAAAGAAATATTTGATTACAGGGTTTTGAGAAAATTATAAAATCCTCTTCAGATGACACTATTCAGTTAAATGATGTCTATTTTATGTAATCAGTTGTGTTGGTATACTGGCTTCTCAGGTGGTTAAATACCAACATTTGTGCTGCAGAGTTTGATATTGTATCTTAATTAAAAGTTCTTACTTTATATCTATCTTGTGAATAACTTAAGCCTTGTCTTGTGAAAAAACTTTTGTAGCTTTTACTTACAATGTGAATCATCAATTAATTCCCATGTGCATAGACATTTAACTGTCTATTAGTACTCTGGGACATTGACATATCAATGCTAAGAAGTTTTAACCCTCTGTTAGTACTGTGGAGTATTGACACAGCATTAGTACTGTGGGGTTTTAACTCTGTTAATAATGTCGGGCATTAGAAACATGAACGATTCAATTCCTCCATTTAAAAGATTGTAGATATACTATTAATTTCTTCATTTTCTCGTTATATGTTGTCTTGAGTGATTATAGTTTTGTATAAACCTTCAGATGAAACTTTTATCATTGATATTAAGAATATGATCCCTAAACATTTAATGACTTTCAGTATTTTCAGTTATAAAGTATCAAACTAGACCTACAAACATACACCCCTCCACACACACACACACATATATATATATATATATATATATATATATATATATATATATATATATAGGGTGTCCAAAAAGTTTGTGTGCATAGTAAAAAATTTATAACTTTATTTGTATTTGCGATAGAAATAATCTGTAAAAAATGTTATAAAGTTTAATGTACCTAGTTTTAAGTATAGCTAAAATAACTAATGTGATTTCAGGCATTACTGTAAATCAGTTGGCAAATGTTTTCTGTGAACTGCAAAATCGTATTACCCTTTGTATTGCTAATGATGGAGGACATGTAGAAACTTAAATAAAATTTCAAGAAAACCTTAAAAAAATATAGATTTACTTCTTTCTAATGTTTTCTACAAATTATTTCTATTGCAAATACAAATAAAGTTATACATTTTTTAAAGTGCACACAGACTTTATGGACACCCTGTATATAAAAAGGCCAGTTAATAAAATTTGAGGAATAAAAAGCCAACAAGATGATAACAATATTGGCAATAAAATTGATGATATTTATTGTATATTAGCCTTTTGACTAAATTGAAGCATGAAGAGGAAGATTTTCAAGTCTGAATTTTTGGACATCCCCAAGTTCTTTTTTGTTTTTAATCATATATATGAGTTAAGGTGACAAAGTTGCTAAAACATAAAATTTGGAACCACCAGTCAACCAAGCAAACATTGAAATGTCTGCATGAAGTAGTATTCATTTGTGGGGAGGTTGATCAGGATCTCATCAGCCCTGATTGGTTCACCTGTAGAAGGAAATCTGATGTTGAAAGACTCAATATCCCTGATGATCCTGGTTATAAAACATCACTGATAACATCTCTCTCCACCTCTGTACATCAGAAAGGTGTATTTTGAAAACTTATATATATATATATATATATACGTTGCCCTGATTAATTGGTTAAAGGATTGCCTTGATTAATTGGTTGATGATTGTTAATTTAATTACTCTAAATAAAATTTGGAAAATAATTAATGAAAATCTATTAAAATATTATTTAGTCATTGTGTGTCTTAGGAAGCTGATGATTCTTAACTCTCCATTAATACCTGTGGGGCTTTGTCACAGAATTAGTACTGAGTGTAGCCAAACCCTGGGTTCTTGATGGATGACTTTTTTTTAGACAAACGCCGACTTGACAAAGAAGACTTGAACTCTATAAGATAGTGGTCCCTATCAGCGTAAACCAGAGGACTGCTCGCCTGCTACCTTCTTATAAGGTTCGGCTATAGATGAGGGAGGAAAAGTGGAAGTGTGTGTGTGTGGGGGAAACAATCTAACTGGCATGTACCTTCCTTTTGCCTGGTGGGTGAGTAGTCCTCTCTTTTTTAAGCTGCTAGGGGCCACTGCCTTATAGGGATTACATCTAAAAAATAATTAATCAAGAATGCACTCAGTCGACCTTTGTCAAGATGATATCTCATTTAGAATGTTATAGATGTCATTTTTTTAATTGTGTTGTTATATATTGAGTTTTCATAAAACAGAAAATAAACAAAAACAAAAGGTTTTATTTTGAAAAAACAAATTGAAAGGTTAATATTAAAAAAATGAATTCGTAAATTTCGAAAATTCAAATATACAATAATAAATTTTATTTTCAGTAAATAAATAAAATTGTTTGTAATTTGCACAAATTATTATGACTAAAACCAGAAAGTCCATTTAATTACTTTACAGAGGCATTCAGAAAGCTTCTTGACTGATCATGAAAATTTGACTTGCCATTTACTAAATATTAAGAAAAGCCTTTTTGTTTAAACACCCCACAGTACTAATGGAAGAGTAAATCAGTGTGAATAATCTGTGTGAATAAGTATTTTTTCTTGTTTCTAGAGAGTACATTCTTGTGTGAGGTTGTGAGTCAGAAGCTCATTTTTCAAGGACAAAATGTTTCTTTTAACACATTATGGAAAATTACAAAGAACTATCAGACATAAAAAAAAATAGTCCTAATTTTAACGTATTTTAATTTTCTTTTTCAGAATGGAAGCCAAAATACGTAAAACCAAAGAGGTAAATTATTTTGATGCTCGTAGACGTAATCCTACAGTTTGATAATAAATGAGGAGTTATCTCCCTTTTACTTTGTCAGTTGATTGTGGGTTTACAAACGGTATCTTGTGTAAATGGTGACAAAAGAGACTGGTAGGGATAGTAAGGAGACAAACATTACTTAGAGCTGCAAAGAATAGGAAATAGTAGAGAGTCATGATCACACATGTCCTAAAGTGTCACAGCACAAAAGAAAAGATGAAAGATTTATAAGATTTGAGATTACATGTTGAATGCTTGTCTCTGACTTGAGTTGGAAAATTCAATACACAGCAATACATAGTTTACAAATATTAATTATGTGATATATGGTATAATTACTATATAGTATATTTGTTATATAGTAGGCTTGCGGCAATATCACATTGAAATACTAGTTCTTGTATAATCACCAAAGTTAAGCAATGTTGACTCGGACAGATGACTCTTGGGAATACCTGGATGTGTAGATGGTGTAATGGATAATGGCTCAGAATTGGAAAGCCGAGTTTGAATTCCAGTTGGGTTTGTTATATTGACATATGTGGAAATACTCAAACAGTATGAATCTACTTAGTAGGATTTGTATCAGTATGTCATTATTATATCCTAAAAAATTCTTAGAATATAAAAATACTTTCTGGCTTTAAATAACCAGCAAAAGTTTGATAAGTCATTAAATAACAAATCGGTCAATAAAAAAAGTAATATATAGCATTAAGTAGGCTATAGTATATTCCCTCGCTGACAAACCCTTAAAATCAGTTCATTTATCTTGGAAGCATCATTTCTCCCACTAAAGTGATGTGAACATTCCCATTGGCAAAGCTTGAGGTGCCATGAACAAACTCAATAGTCTAGAAAACTGATTGACTGAATAAAATTAAACAAGACTTCTTCTAAGCCACAGCCATGTTTGTTTTGCTCCATGTTTAATACCGCATGGGGAAAAACGATTAGAAAAGAAGCATGTGTATATGGATGCTTATATGTTGCATTGGCTTTGTCCTTGAAACAGAACATTGCTAAAAAAGTTATTTTACGGACAATTCTCATCGAGTAAGTCATTTGTGAGAGAATAAGATTTGTATGGCATTCCTGGACAGGTAAGGATGATCTCATCAGTGATGTTCTATTGTTGGCATTATAACATGGGCACGTCGGCATTGGTTGCCAATTTCGAACATTCTTCAAATATGTGAAGACAGGTAGCCAACCTTAAGACCTACCAGGTGCGATATGGAAAGAAAAAGTTGTGAGGTTCCGTGTCTTTAAATAAATTATTGACTGTTAACCTGCCAAGTCATTTGTAGTGTAACAAAATAAGCTTGAAACAAAAAAATGAGTTTGTTTACAAGTCTCTCTATGCTTAATCCTATTAACCTTTATGAGATTTCAATTGTTAAATTACCTGGAGCCCTGACCAAATTGTTGAAAAATCTGAATATGTGATGTTAGTGCAATTAAAAGGATATATTGCAAAAACTGTTGAAAATTGAATATTACAAGTTGATTTTATATGAAAGTAAATTGATTTATCTTTCAAATGGTATCAAATTTACCCCCTTGGTATTACTGGTTATGAGAGATGGTTTTGAAAATTTACAACATTTGAAAAGTTGTAGATTTTTGGCACTTCTAGTTAATCATGTGATGGGTACTATAATTGTATTGGAATATAGTGCTACCTAATGGCAGGTGCATTCAGGCACTCTAAGACTGTAAGCATGTCGGCAGATTTAGATACTTCCAGTCTTACTGGGTTATTGGTACAATCATTATCTGAGAGATACATTATAAAAGTTATTCGATTCTTATTCAACGCTACCTACAAGAAAAACATTTTTATTTATCATGTATACTGTAACTAGCACATTTAAATGTCACATTTATCACGTAGACTGAGTCTCGCACATTTAATGGTCGCAATGGCCTTGCTTATCATGTAGAGTGTATTTAATAGATTTAAGGATCTTAATTATCACGTAGACTGAGTCTCGCTCATTTAATGGTCGCAATGGCCTTGCTTATCATGTAGAGTGTATTTAATAGATTTAAGGATCTTAATTATCACGTAGACTGAGTCTCGCACATTTAATGGTCGCAATGGCCTTATTTATCATGTAGAGTGTATTTAATAGATTTAAGGATCTTAATTATCACGTAGACTGAGTCTCGCTCATTTAATGGTCGCAATGGCCTTGCTTATCATGTTGAGTGTATTTAATAGATTTAAGGATCTTAATTATCACATAGACTGAGTCTCGTTCATTTAATGGTCGCAATGGCCTTGCTTATGTTGAGTGTATTTAATAGATTTAAGGATCTTAATTATCACGTAGACTGAGTCTTGCACATTTAATGGTCGCAATGGCCTTGCTTATCATGTAGAGTGTATCTAGCACATTGAATGGTCATATTTCTCATTTATACGATATTTAATACATTTAAGAATTTTAATTGTCATGTAGACTATCTAGTACATTTGATGGTCATATTCATCATGAAGACAGTATCTAGCAGATACAGAGTGTGATGTGTAAATTATCGCCATTTTATATTTTTTATTTTGTGCATGTGTTGTTTGTTTTTTGATTTTGTCATCTGCACAGTATAGTAGGGTCAGTTGGGCACCTTCTGTGAGAAAAAGAGCAACATGATGAAATTGACTCTGCAAGTAATTTGGAAATTGCATGCTGTACTGCCTGGCATTCAAGCCAGAAGCTCCAATACAAACATTTCAGAGTATTTAGGTGTCAATCTGAGGACAGTGCAGAGGATTTGGAAAGAGTTGGATGAGTCTAATGGTGATTACGAAGGTACAGCAGCTTGGAAAACTTACTCCTATTTTTCTGATAAGAAAAGGACTACCTGAATTTGTTGGTGAAGGCTTAAAACTTAACATGGAGGCCTACATCAAGTGCCTTGAGGACATAGTGCTGCCCTGGGTCAAGAGGGTGATTGTTGGGAGTGCTTATGTCTGGCAACAGGACTGCACCATGCCATACAAGCAGGAGAACACAGTCATGGCTGTCAGACAATTTCTGTGACCACACCACCCCTTACTAACTCTCACCTACCTCCTCAGACTGCAACCCCCTTGATTATTATGTGTGGGGTACAGTTGAGTGAGAGACCAACAAAACTCCTTGTAACATGAAAAAATGAACTGAAGGCAAGCATTATGGCAAGGAGATCGTTCAGAAGAGTTGCAGGAGATTCCAAAGTCATCTGGAGGCCATGGTTGAATCCAATGGCAATTTTATTGAATAAATTTACTCTTTAGCATTTTGAATATTTTTTGTGTAATTTTGGTAAATATATTTTTTAAAATGGGATGTCAGTATTGTTTTCATTTTTTGTGTAATTTAGGCGACAATTTATCCATCGCACTCTGCATAATGTTTATCAAGTAGAATGTATTTAATACATTTAAGGATCTTAATTATGTTGACTGTATCTCGCACATTTAACGGTCAAAGTGATCATAATTATGATTTATACTATCTAGCACATTCAAGGATTTTAATTATCATATAGACTGTATCTAGCACATTTAAATGTCATAATTATCATGTGCACTATTTAACACATTTAATTATCATCCTTTGGATTCTTAGTGTCCATTTTATTAGTCAATTCTTGAAGAACATCCCTGATAATAGTTCTTGAAACCATTGAATAAAAAATACAAGACTCGGTTCCTTTTAAAATTGACCTAATGTAATGGATTATTCTATTATGTGCTGGTGTTGAACATAGAAATTATTAACCAAGATTTTTATCACTAATAGATATTAAAACGTACCACATAATTTAGAGCTCTTTGCTAAAGTGGGAGGTCTATTCTCTTGCTAGGTTTTAACTGGATACTGTGTGAGTACAGTGTGAGTTTTTATGATCAGGTTTTTTTTGTTTTTCTTTTTAACTTTATATATAGGTAATTTTTTGAAAAGGTTAAAAAAAATCTTTCATTTTCAGTGACCAGTTGGCCTATACATGGAGGGATTAAAATTTATGCAAAAAAAGTTCAGTGGTTGCACTGTACATGAAGTTGGCTTATATGTGAAAAATATAGACCATTAAAAAAACAGAACATTAATGACATCATATAGCTGAAAAATCTGATACCTTATAGGAAAAATTAATAAGTGATCATTTGTAGATTGCCAATAATGAAAGAGTTTTTTTCTGACTTATTGAACTTTGCATCAAGATGAAATTTGCTTGCTTAAATTGAAGACAATGATTTAATTTTGAGAGTTACTGAACTGTAGGCAATTCAGATATTAGCAGTTATAAAAAGGTGAGGAAATCAGATGATAGCATTGGTCCATTTAAATTTTTATTAATGCTAATTGATCACTTACTGATATAGCTTAATTGTTAGAGCATAGAATTGGGAGTTGAAAGGTCGTATGGTAATGATGGTTATTATAAGAAGGTTAGAAAAATGGTTTCAGATAGTACAATTCATTGTAGTAGTCAGTTTGGTTTTTCTACAGAAATGCACCTCTCCAAGAAATTTTCTCTTCATATTGCTGTCGAATAAGCATTCCAGATCATTTATATTGAAAAAAAATTTTTTTTTTTAATTTTCTAAATCAGATTGTGATGTAAATTCATTGCAAATTGATATTGCTATGAGGGGGCAAACTACCCCCCCCCCCAAAAAAAAACTATGTTCATACCACGTGATAAAGCATATACTTTGTTACAAAAATTCAAATAATTTCAAGTTACAATAAAAAAAGTTAATATTTATATCATTTCAAACATATTCTTATTTACCTTATTATTATTGTTTTATTTCCTTTAATTTCTGGTGTCTACTCATTTCTTTCCGGGGCCCAACCAGAGACCTAAGGTCAGAAATGACATGACATTTTCCACTAAGCATTTATTTTTTTTTGAAAGAGACCCCCCCCCCCCCAAAAAAAAACAACCTGAGATCAGACATATTTTACATAGATGAAATCCTTCGTAAGGTGTGAGAACAATTTTTTGTATTTCTTTATGGCATGGGTTAGGCTGGAGTCATTCCAGTGTGTCTGTTAAAACTTTTTCCAATCAAACTGAGGGCTCCAACTAATACTGGAATTGTTAATGACCTCATGTGCCACATTTTTGAGATTTGCGATATCATTATTATTATTATTTCCTTTGATTTCTGGTAGATATTCATTTCTTTCCGGGTCCCAACCAGAGACCTAAGGTCAGAAATGGCATCATGACATTTTCCACTGAACGTAAAAAAAAAAAAAAAAAGACCGAGGATCCCATACATTTTACATAGATAAAGCCCTTTGTAAGGTGTGAGCTGTACTTGTGAGTACAACTTTTTGTACTTCTTTAAAGCTTGGTCTACCAGGGATCCCTTCAATGAGTCTATCGGAACCTTTTCCAGTCAAACCGAGGGCTGCAACTACAACTGGAATTTTTTATGTCCTGATGTGTCACATTTTTGAGATTTCAATTTCAAGGTCCTTATATTTTGATAGTTTTTTTAAGTTCGACAAAGATATATTACAGTTTGTAAGGACTGCCATGTTAATGAGAAGGCATATTCTGTTTTTGTGGTTTCTAATCACAATGTCTAGGCAACTTGCTTTGATTGTTCTGTCTGTTTGTATTGTAAAGTCTCATAAAATTGTTACAGGTCCGTAACCTGGTCTGGGTGGTGTTCATACCAATTTCCTGCAGTTTCCTTTCCGTAAAAGTTGAAGATTTTCCAATGCAGATATTGGCCCACTCTGTCATGCTGAGTTTTATATTCAGTGGATGCCAATATTGTGCAACCTGATACAAGATGGTCAATTGTTTCTAGATATTTATCATATTATATTTGGGCTAACACAATTTTTCAGTATGCGTGCATGGTAATTTCTAGTTAGCAAGCATATTATTATTATTATTATTATTATTTCCTTTATCTTTTATTTATTTATTTTTTGGCTTATATGGGGTAGGAATCAATTTACAATGAATTTACAAAGCAAACTGCATCCCTCTTAAAATTGAGAAAATGAAAAAAATTATATATTCATGATTTGGAAAGTTTAATCTATAGTAGCAAAAAAAAAAAAAAAATTAAAAGAAATTACTATTTTTTTGGTAAGGTAACTTTCTATCATAATTCTGTCAGTTCAATATTTATTAAGTCCAGGTAGACCAATGATTTTTAAGTAATTAGTGTTTTTTGCACTTATTTTAACCCACGTAATTATAAGCCGACTGTCTATTTGCAGGCCTACTAGGAGACTTAAAAAAGCTCTTATCAACTGTTCAGCCCATTCTAGAGCAGAATTGTCTAAGAATAATGTCTATATGATATACTTACAAACAGAACAGTACATCCTTTATCCAAACACCTAAAGAAAGAAATACTGCATTCTATGCTGTTTATGTTAGGTATCATAAAGAATTTAATACAAACTTGGATCTTTGTGCCTACAAAGAAAACAATGTCAAAAGGACGTTTTTTTTCCTTGGCACTACTATCATTTTAACTACCTTCACTCCTCGACAATATTTATTGCTTTAAAAACAAAGATTAGAATTGTAATAAAACCTAAACATGATGAATGTGAATTTATACATTTTTTTTGTTCTTGAGAATTTACAACAAAAGCATTAAACATTATTTATTAAATTTTTTTTATTTACAGAAATAATTTTATATTTACAACATCCTAAAAACTAATACAATTAAAGCTAATGCAATAATTATCATTTATCAATTTATAAAGAAATAGATATGAAAACAATTTTGTATTTATAAACATTTATTAAATTATTAAAATATATGAACTATAAGGAAATCCTTATTTACTATTTTATAAAGTTTGAATCAATTGGCAATTAGCCAAAGTTTTACCAATCATTCATCTAATAAATAAACAGTGTTTATTAAATGTCCTTTTGGCACATTTTTTTTTTTTTTTTGTGAGCATGAAGGCCTAAATGTGCCGAATTTAATATGAGAAATATCTATGTAATTTGTATTTTTTAGCTATCCTAATACTTTAAAGAGGTAGGATATGTTTAATTAGTTAGAAATAAATGATTAAATTACTATTATTTGTTCTCTTTATGTGGCTTGGAAAATCGTTAGCACTGAGTTAGCCCACAAAATCAGTAGTTTCTTGTTTAGGATTGGCTTTTCAGTTCCCTCTAAAGTCTTCTCATTCACTTCCAGTTGCCCCTTTGTGTTACCTTAGTGGCATTATTGCCTTGCTTGGGGAGAATCGATTAAAAAGAAAAAAATAGCCAGGAAAATTGTTGAGTTTGCCTGGAAATTGTTAGCATTGAACTAGTTTGTATATCAATGCTATCAGAATAATTAGTTAATTTGTTTATTTCTGCTTGTCAGTAATTTATTAATTGCATAACCATTTTTCTGTTTTTCTTGAGATAATTTCTGCTAATAAAATTTTAAATTTATTTCAGAGCACTGATTGATATCCAGATAACTGATCAAGTCAAAATGGCCGTGTAGGTGAGAAAAAGAAAGGGGAAGAATGAAACCAACACGAAACTTTCACTTGCCTGATAAGATGAAAAAGATGAAACTGTCGAATGTCAATGACCACAATTTTCTTCATGCCCATCACACCAATTTTTAATATTTTTTTAATTTTTTTTTATATATATTGCTGGCATATACTTCTCTAAGTAGAAAGCCCACATACGGACAAAAAAAATGCCAAGTAATAAAAATTGGCCCTAAAGCAAGCATCTACCCTTTTTATGTTCATCAATTTTTTTTTTTATTTTTGTAAATAATTTTTTCTGTAAAAATAATACTGGGAAAGGAAAAAAAACAAAGAAAGAAATCAAAACGTTCCAATATGTGACATGAGGCTGTTTTATGTAATAGAAAAAAATGTATGGTTTGCGTATTTGTAAGTTTTGGTAAAAGCTGTGAAGTTGTTCGGAAGATATGCTACTGTCTCTTTTCTTTTATTACCCTCTCTTATTCTGCAACTTCCTTTCAAGAGGAGACAAAGAAACAACTTCCCAAACTTGAATAAAATCATAAATTCTTGGAACGAAAATGAACTTTAACTTTTTTAGAAAAGAAAAACAAAAAAAAATATAAGAGAATTTGAAAAATTAAAAAAAAAAATTTTTTTTTAATTTTTAGACTATTAAACGGAGTTGGAAATCAGCTTTTACTGACAATTGTACTATCATGTATTAGTACTTATAACAGTGATCCTGATTACTAAACTATAATTTTATCTTCTACTTCATCTTTAGTACACACTACTAAAGAGAGGGAAAAACATTTTATATAAGTGGTCATTAATATATCTGCAAAGTTCTTAATTTTTTAAAACGCTACAAAAGAGAGGAAATTATGGAGAGTCATGATCGCCAACATCCTGAAGGGGCATGCCACTTAGAAGAAGAAAACTGCCAATTATGATCTGATATTGAAGTTTACAGTCCATTCCGAAGATGATGGGGTCAACATGGTCAGATTACAGATAATGACTGTAGAAGTCATATAAGAAAAAGAAAAAAAAAATTTTTTAATTCTTTAAAATTTTTTGTATGAATTAAAAAATAAGGGTGTCAAGTAAAATTAACCATTCTCTATCATCCTTTTTTTTTTTTTTTTTTTTGTAAAAAAAAAAGCATTTAAATGTCATCTGATTATGATTATTCACTTCCACTCCCCTCTTCACTTGTATCTAAAAATCTAAAAGCTTGATGTTTAGAAACTGCAAAAATCAAAGCAGAAGAAAGACCCTTCCCCTTCCAAAAAATACAGGTTGGTAATAGATACTGTACAAAAATAATTTTAATAGACTTAATTCTGTCTGATAGCCAATTATCTGGTACTGCTTGCCATTCTGAAAATGCTTGTGGCTACTGGATGTGATGAGGGTACAGGGAGTGTGTTTCGTATATATGATGCCACCATCAACAGAATTCTCGAACATTCTAAAAGAAATGGTGGTTTGGTAAGATAGAAAATAACAAATTGGTGCAACAAAAAATAAAAATAAATAATAAACAACTTTTGGTGAAACACTTATTTATTTTTTCTCTTCTTTCACTTTTGTGATATTTACATTGTAATAATACTCAGTATGAATTTCTGTATTGTGACTTTGTCTTGAAAAAAATTTGGAAGACATTCTTGGGTTTATTTGGGGTAATGATCACTTTGTTTTTATTTTTTTATATATATATTTATTTATTTATTTTTTACTGTTGTTCACCCAGCAAAAGTCTGTAGAGCTACTCAAGATAGCATTACTGAATGAGGTTGTTGAAGGTAGATAACTCTTGGCCCTAGACTTGAAGAAGTTAAGATTGTGGTGATTGAGAAAGCATCCTCTTGGGAGTTCTGAAAAATATGGGTTCTTCGGAAGAAGCTGTCTGAATAAAACCTTTTTGTGAATAGAATGAGGACGATTTGATCCTCTAAATGTGATGTAGCAGGTCTTAGCTGTAAAGGTCTGAACTGGTTGAACTAAGGAATGTATCTTGCCAGAACATTTTCCATGGAAATAGAATAGCAAGAGACTTGTAATGTTTCATCTGTGGAGAAAGGGGCTGTAGGGTGGAAAATATGCTTTTGATTAATACTTTTTTGTTTGTTTGTAACATTGCAGCTTGTACTTTTAATCAATTGACAATTTTTTTAATTCTATGTTATGTTTGTTTATAGGAGGGTAAGTCAAAAATGATCTGCACTTTCACCATAACATCTATAGACACTGCCTTCTGCTCATGTGTTCTTATAGTTGGGACTATTGTGGTCACGTGATTGAAATTTGAGCTTGATCATGCTGATTTTCTTGCTGCTGTTACAGTGTAAACATAGCCGCTCTGCAAGCAGTGTGCACCAAGGAGGAACAAAAAGCAGTGATCTGAATCTGCAGAGAACATGCTACCTCATCGATGATAACTTGCTGATTTGCCATTACCATCCTTCAAGCTTGCTGGATCTTCTTGTCAGTGGTAGAGGTTGATGGGCACTCTGCTCCTTTGTGCGTTATGCTTGTCAGGCTACTTTTAAACTTCCCAATCCACTCCTACACACTTCTATATGGTAGTGCACTGTCACCATATTGTGTTAAATGTCTCTGATGAATTTCATCCCCTGATACACCTTCCAACCAGAGAAATAGGATCACTGTTTTTTTGTTCCTCTTTGGTGCACACGGCTAGCTGAGCGGCCATGTTTACACTGTAACAGCAGCAAGAAAACTAAAGCAATCTAGCTCAAATTTCGATCACATGACCACAATAGTACCAACTATAAGCACACATAAGTTAAAGGCAGTGTGACAAACCTAAAGATGTTAAATGAAAATTAATTTTTAACTTGCTCTTGTACATAAGTATGGGCTGGTCTCTGTACACTTAGAGGATATTAAGCTTATAAAACAAACACTGTATCGTGAACTGATGCAAGTGGCACAAATGGTGCAAACATTGCCTCAAAGACACCAGAATTTGGGAAGATCTTTTATGTGAAATCTTTGCTTGGAAGACACTATTAGTGACTGGTATGAACAACTTTGAGAAAGGCAGGATTGAATACGCTGAGCTAAAACAGGCTGCTCGCTACATGGTGAATGTAAACTCCTACCCAGGAAAAGCTACTAAAGAGATTCACCTGTGCAGAATGAGGGTTCATATCTCTTGAAAGGTTCAAGACCATATCTAACTTGCTATTTCTCCCAAAATTATGACAATTCATAGATAATAAAGAAAAGGAATCTGAAGAGTTAGGATCACCTGAAGGGACAACATTTAAAATAAAAAGTGCTATTTTGTGTGGGGGCTATGTAAATTTTATTTTAATCTTTCAGAACAGTTCTGGTTTGTTGCACATAAATATTGTGAATCGGCCTTTATTACAATAAGAATGAAAAATGAGTTAAAAATAATGAATGAACAAAATAGAATCATATTTATTTGAGAGAGAGAGAGCCTTGATTATAACAATGTTAAGAGTGATCTCTGATAACCAATCTCTTGATAATCCTATAATATTTAGCTAAGAAAGGGCATTTCCTGATGCTTGCAGTTAATGCTCGTTGTAGACATTAAAAGAAAAATATATTCTTTTGTGTATAGGTGCATCAATAATTCCATAGCCTAATGATGGAAAGGCATTTACAGTGCCACAAAAGTTTACGACACATTACAAAAATTGTTTTTTAGGTATTTCTAATGCAGTTACATTAATTAAACTTTTACTGCTCGTAGAACATATACTTAGGTATTCAGTCAAACAATCAGATTTAAAAAAAAAAAACTTCAAAAAAGTATCCCACGAAGCAAAACCGATATTTAGTAACTCAAAAGTTTATAACACATTTTTTTATTTACAACAGCTCTTTTTTTCTTTTTTTTAATGAAAGTGTTCAAATTTTACTAGAATGTTCTAAAATAGGATGGGATTGTTTTTTTTTTTTGTTTTTTTAGAACATTCCAGATTATATTTATGATTACTTTTAGGAATGATTAAAACTATTGCGTCATTCTTTATCTGTCAACTGTCCTTTAAACATTGGCAAAATGGGGGAAAAGCAAAATAATTGATCAAGACCTCCGTAAATGTATTGCTGACCTTCCTACAAATGGACTTGATTATAGGAAAATATCTAGTCAGTTAAATGTGCCATTCAGTTCAGTTGGTACGACAGTTCGTCACTGGAAGACGTGTCATTCCATTCGTCCCCCCAAAAGCTCTGGTCGTCCTAGAAAGGTAACGGAACGTACGGCAAGATGATTGGCAAACAAAGTTGACAACGAGCCCCGACTTACGCTTAAAGAACTTCAGGAAGGACTGGAATCAAGTGGAGTAAAAGAGAGTACGGATACAATTAGGTGTTCACTTCGTCGATATGACATCTTTTCGAGGACTCCAAGGAAAAAAATTCTTGTTAAACGAAAACACGTTCTTGCCAGACTGGACTTTGCAAACGAGCATTGTATCAAACCTGCGGCATTTTGGGAAAATGGAATTTGGTCAGACGAAACGAAAATTGAAGTTTTTTGTCAGAAATGTTATAGCAAAGGTCTGGAGAAAGAAGGGTACTGAATATTCGCCGAAGAATAGTATCCCAAACAGTAAAATTTGGAGGCGGAGCAATCATGATCTAGGGTTGCTTTATTGTCCAAGGTGTAGGGAACATTGAAATAATAGAAGGGAGGATGAATGGAGCATTTTATAGGGATATTTTGGCGAGCAATTTACGTCAGAGTGCACATTCGTTGGGCTTGAAACTATGTTGAGATTTTCAAGAAGACAACGACCGTAAGCATACTGCAAAGCTTATAAAATCATGGTTAAGTTCAAATAGAAGAGTCAATCTCCAGATCTCAATCCGATTGAAAATTGATGGGGAGAACTGAAACTGAAAATTCAAAGAAGGAACCCGCAAAACCTGCAGGAACTAAAGGAATTTTGTCGTGAAGAATGGAAAAATATTAACCAAGAATCACGCTAGAAATTCATAGGGAACTACTTTAAAACGCCTACATGCTATAATTAGCAATAACAGTTACCCTACCAAATATTACTAGATGATTTAATAAATGCATTGTAAACTTTTGCGTTATTAAATATTGGTTTGATTCATGGGATATTTTTATTCATTATTTTTTAAAAATCTGATTGATTGACTAAAGACGTAAACATATGTATTATTTAGCAGTAAAAGTTTCATTAATCTCTGTTATAAATACCTAAATAAACATTTTTGTAATGTGTTGTAAACTTTTGCGTTGCACTGTATTTCATCCCACCCCTGACTTTTGCCATACTTTACTTTTACAAATGTCAGAGCAAACCAAAAAATGCAATTTTGCTGAACTGGAGCTGCCCAGTCCTCACATTCTATCCTTGGATATAAATATCGCTAAAATACAACAAAAGTAAAAAATATTCAGGACGGATGCGGGCGAATTAGTGGATTGCTCTTTTTGAAGTTGGCCCATAATTTCATTGATCTAGCAGTTCCCAAAAGGTCATAATCCGGCCCTGGGGAAGAGTCATTATCACATACATCCTGAAGGAATATGGCATTTAAATTTTATTTTAATCTTTCAGAATAGTTCTGGTTTGTTCGTTCCACATAAATATTCTGAATTGCAATAAAAAGGGAAAAAATTGAATGAAAAAAACAAAAGAATGAACCAGCAGACATGGAATTATTCTCATCTTTTTTGGAAGACCCTTTGTTATAAGAATAATTTTGAAAGTGATCTCTAATATCTTAATCTTTATGATAATCTTTGGTTAAAGGGCATTCCCTGATGTCTGCAATTAATGCTTGTTGTAGGCATTAAAAATGTATTAAGTTTTACTTTTTTACATTATTTGGACTATTGTCCTCATCTTTGTCGCCATATTTATTACAACATTTCGGCCGTTGAACGCTCCGGCCTTCTTCAGGTCGTTGGAATGTCGAACCCTTTATTTCGCTCACAGGGGTAGACTGTTCTAGTTCCATGTGCCATGTTTAATGGATGTCAGTTATCTCCTGTTAATTTACCTCTGTTAATTACATCTGAAAGTTCTTCACTGCCTTAGCCGGGTATTGAACTTACACTCGTTGGGTCCTGTTACTGGATCCGACTAACGCCTTTATTCACTGTGCCATGTGTCCTTGTAATATGGCGACAAAAAAGAGGACAATAGTCCGAACAATGTAAATAATGTACATAATACCTCATCGCAGAAATATAGACTTTTACTTTTTTGTTTATATATTGTAGTTTACTTGGACCATGAAAAATGTTAGTACATTAATATTTTTTGTGTTGCATTGATTATATTTTTTGCATGGATTATACAGGATTTTTATATGAATTATTGATGTGGAAATTGTAATAAATATGCCGCTGTGACACCCAACCCTCCTCTGTCCTGGTCAGGGCACCGTTTGTGACACCCGACTTCTTTTTCAGTCACGACGCCAAAATGTGACGTCGGTCCTTTGTGACGGGCTAACACTGGGACATCGGTTGAAGTCTTGCTGGGTTCTAGCACCAACTTGTCGTACTCGGCTCGCTTCCAACGCCTGGTCACCGAAGCAACTGCTTTGATCTCGATTCAACCTACCCACGTTGTGATTTGATCTTAGGTTGACGAGATCAATCAAACGTCGGGCCGTAGTGCCAGCCGAATCCGGGTCAAGGTGATACTGCACAATAAATGTAGACAAAAAAACAAAAGCACAAACAACAACTTCAAGGCGAGCGACTGGTTAGGAATAGGGATTAATTTTATGTCGGTTTGTTGAGTTACAGGAGTGCGTCTCTCTCTTTCTCTCCCAGCCCGAAGAAAAAAAAATGTGGATTGTAACACTTTTGCGTTCCTTAACTAATTCTGGATATCTGTATGGAGAATATAAGTCAGACTTCTATAATTTGTTCTTGGTTAGAAGTCTAATTCGGAAACTTGTTCTGGTGGGAAATCTAAAGTCGGTCTTCAACAAATCTGTTCTTGGTTAGAAGTCTAAGTCGGAAGGCATGGAATCGTGCGGTCACCTGTGCGAGGCGCGTCTCTCTCTTACTGTACTGGCTGTACTCTTCTGACTCACTGTCTGGACTCGACTCGACCCGACTCTCCGAACTCGACTCTCCTCTGCGAACGAACTCTCTGAAACACCCGTAGATGTTTGCTTATATGGACGCCGATCAAAACCTGGCGTGGGGTCGGACGTGGTGTGGCCACCACGTTGATTTCAAATCCCCAATAAGGATTTTCTTTGTTTTCGGCCAAAAATAATTATCATTTTCCGTATTTGGAAATCTTATTCCACTCCCACCCTCTTCTGCTCTCATATGGGTATCTCACCATACTTTAGAGGGCGTCAACGGTTTTCCCACTTCCTCGCAGTAACATCTCATACCTATCCTCTCAATGGGCGGTGGCAGGCCTCCTCTCTGCGTCACATGATCATCTCCGCCTGGCTATTCGGCCAATAGGCGTCAACTGATAATCTCAATTTTTATCCAACTTCACGGGATATGTTTTTTCTCAACCCAGTTTCTCCGTCAACATTAAGTGGACAATTCTTTTTGGCGAAACTGGGTTAATTAAAATACCCTAACATAGCCTTCGTTATCACAAACGAACTTAAACAGAATGCAGATGTCCTGTGTGCGGTCGGCAGACGACCCATCAACTACTGATAACACAAGTTCGTCATCCTGACACAGCCAATGTTTTATCTGCCCGGAAGCTCTGGTATCCCTCAACTAATTTTCACGACAATGACCATCAGAATTTTCGTGGGTGGTCTTTTTTTCTTTTATCATCTAAGTTGTTAAGTCTTGTCCCTCTGTTTCTTTCTTTTCTTTCTCTTATTCCTTCCTTTGTCCTCGAAGAGAATTTGGCATATCTCAGCATCAAACTTCAGCGAGAAAGTAAAATGGTTATCTTGAATCGCACTTGAAAATAACAAAACAAAAAATCTTTTTTTTTTTTTTCACCGATACCCTGTTTGGGAAAATAACAAAACAAAAAGAATATCGCTCAGTATGTCTTTCGTTATATCTATCGGTTTAAGTAATCGCTCAGTATGTCTTTCGTTATATGTATCGGTTTAAGTATCCCCGTAATTAACTTCTGTGGTTAATTAATTGATTAATTAACCTGCCGTTCCTAAATAGTGTTACACCGCCACTATTGTGTAAATTAGTGTTTCGCAACCTGGCTGGTATCGCCTACCAGTGGGCGATTTCAACTGAACAGAAAATGGCGGACAATTGGAAATCTTGGTAGGTTATATATAGTACTTTGAGTATCAGAAAGGTATTTCAAGATATGCTACCTGAAAAATATTTAAAGGAGGTATGCAAAGAACCTGTATAAAAAACATAAAAAACGGGAGGCAAAATGGGAATAACTGAGTCACATTCTTAGACAACATATAAGCATCTCCGTAAACAGGGAATATTTTGACATTTTCTATAATTTCGAGAAGGGTCATTAACATTCAAATAGTACTTCAGACGAAATAACATTTTTTTCAGATATAAATCAGATAAGGGAAGACCAAAGTCAAAATATTCGCTCAATTTTTATTAGTTATCAGTAGTGTATATTCTTTTTAATATTATAATTATGAACAAAAATTGTTTAATTTTTTCGTCAACACTTCCAACGCTAACCCTAACTATAAAATTAACCTTGACCATAAAGCTAAATTATATACATAGTTTTGATTGGCCAAGTTTCATTTATTCTTTAATACAGTAATAGCAGTCGCAGCCGCCGCATAAGTAGCATACATTTGTTACCCCCCTTTGGTATTTTTTACTCCGTCATAAAATCAGGTTATGAACCAGTAGCAAACTTTTACCAAATATTAGGTTGGTGCAAAAATAATGTCGTTTTTTTGACGTTCTAACATATGTGAGAAAACGACATTATTTTTGCACCAACCTAATACTTTTGGTATGCTTTTGAATATTTACTATACAGGTAGGTTGTGGAAAAATTTTCCATGTGAAAGTGGGCAATAAGGTTGCAGGGATATAAAAGGTGATTATCTCCCTTTAGTCGATTTGTTAAGTGGGTTACATAACGGCCGCTGAATGACGTCACTTCGCATTCAGTCAGTTTCCAGGAGTCAAACCGAACAGTTGCCTTTTCCCGGGCTTCTCCAGGGCAACCACGTCCTCGCTTGTGACATAGTAGATAAGTCCGACCCGGTTGAGTATGGAATTCTAAATATATCTTCCTCAGAAACAACGGAAGAAACTTCGGTATCTCTACTCCCGTTGGGATTTATTATAAGTAAGACCATATCTTTTCGTTTTCTTTTCGCACTGTTTGTTGTGTAGACATGTGTAATAGTTTCTCTGTGTGGGACAAATGTAAATATGTATATACAATTTTGTGTATCACTTAGCGGCATTACACTCTCTCTGAGAACAAAGTTTGTTTGTCAGCTGTTCCGTTCCGAATATCTCAAAAATGACTTCAATATTTAAATAATTTTGCAATTTCAAATCAAGGCTAAAGAGCAAAGTGTGTCATGTTATTTAACACAATAATACCTAAATAATAAACTGAACATGTTAAAATTCAACCTTCCATTATTATAGGTTTTGCTATTTGAACCAGCGCACTCATCTTTACTGTTGTACTTGTTGGTCGTCATTAGGTGTCTGTCATTTTATTTAGTATTTTGGTGTGTGTGTGTGTGTGTGGGATTTTGATCTGAATTTGTTATTCAATTCACAGGTATATCTGGACTATCTTAACTCCTAACTTTTTTAATGAAAAAGCTGTAGTCTATGGAGAGACATTTTTAATCAGGCATGGTTCATCATATAGCGTGGGAAAAGGGTGGTTTTGTGATGTCAACGAACACTCGTCACTTTCGTAATGCTCGTTGTAGTACAGTAGAGACTATGTAATGGCAGATACAAACTATAGTGACGCCGCTGAACAATACTGGTGCCAGAAGTCTTCGAATATCACTCGCACTAATAGTACTTGCTCGATAATACTCGTTCGAAAAGTAACCACCGAATAGTGATCAGTATTTACGGTGGAGCAATGGATAGCGGTTCGGATAGAGGAATCGGTGAGCCGAGTTCGAATTCCAGTCGAATCCATGACATTCACTTACGTGCTAATACCCTTGGGAAAGGTATGAATCCTCTTCTTCTCCCTCCAGCTATGGGTAAATAGCAGGACAGACCTGTTCCTAAAGTCTCGGATGGCAACTGGTCTACGGAAAAGAAATGGCAACCTACTGTGGGAAAAAAATCTACCTCGTCAGTCATGTATCGAAAGATATATGATCGCCTAAACGTTTATCACGCATGGCACATAACTGACTGATTGAGAAATAGTATAGTGAATAGTATAGAGATAGAGGATAGTGTAGAAAGAGTGATCAGTATAGTAATAGAGACTAGTATAGAAATGGTGATCGTATAGCAGTAGAGGATAGAATAGAAATGGTGATCCGTATAATAATAGAGGATAGTATAGAAATGGTGATCCGTATAGTAATAGAGGATAGAATAGAAATGGTGATCAGTTAGATGCCACGCTAATTCCCATATACACATTTCCTTTGCCACCACTTGATCTACTTATTCAAAATGGGATCGCCGGTTTGCTCTCTGGTGATCTGTGTTCAAACTCCAGTGTTGGTAGTGACACTTTATTCCTATATAACAGGTGGTCATCAAAATCTAGGGAATGAAATTTAAATATCAGCAAACAACAGTGGAGAATAGAACAACTGAAAGAATCAGTGCGTATAAATATGGAAAGCCTTGTAATGTATATTTTTCGCCATTTTCTGATCATTACGACACAGAATATAATCCGCTCTTCCGCTCATTGTATGCTGAATGTAAACTTTAGCCTGTAATCACAATATCAAGTATTAAATTTTAGTGAAGCGTGCGTAAATTGGGCGTGGCCATTTCCGTCGCTCGTCTCCTTCACCGTGTTGTGTAGTGGAAACCTGTTGGGATGTAGTCCTGGATATGATGATAAACTACATCCAGCAGCAAGGCCTCTGATCGGGGGATTGGAGGTTTTGAGGAGTGTGGAACTACCTCTTAATTACTGATGTTCCCAATGTCTACTCAAATAGTTAACCGGCAAACAAAAACTAAAACATTAGCAAAATATTAAAAAAAATACATTTTTATAGTAAAGACACCAGCAATACATTTTTATAGTAAAATGACCAACAATACATATTTGTAGTAAAATTGAAGACATTGGCCAAAAAATTAAAAAATAAATTTGCTATAATTAATCTCATTTCCTGTGACGAGAAACAAGTTTTCACTCTGTTTGATTTTGTCAGATTATTTGGTAAAGAAATGCAGCTAAGTAATTGTAATTTAATCATGAAATAATTTCTTTTGAATTGATTATGAAGTTTGAATTTTCATTTAGATTTCGGCATTAAATAACCCATAGAGGTGTTGATATGCCGCGACTTCTTGCCTCGTTCTCTTTTTCATTTCTTCATTTCAGCGAACACCTCTACAATGTGAGCTCTCGCAAAAGATAGCGTTTCCCACTTGCGGGGAGACGCCATGAACATTATACAAACATAGACGTGCGTACGAACATTCACCAAAGAACAAGCACAAATGTTCACACACACGTGAATGTTATGTCTATGTCCATTGTAAAATTGTTTTGTTTAATACATATATATATATCGGTCTTGTTTGTCGGTCGGTTGGACACAACTAGAGTCCGCCATTTTTCTTGTAGTTGGACCTTTTAGCAGGAAATAAACGCACGTGTTTCCTTTTCATCTTCACCCCCACCCCGGTCCACTACATAGTCTATAAAATAAATAATTCGTAGGCTTACGAAAAATTGGCAGAATTTTAGCAAATACATTAATCATCTCATCACGACTCATCGGGCAGCGGGGATAAGCAGGATATTTCAATTATACTGGATTTTATTGTATCTTGGTTTATTTTAGTTTTCAAACCTTTCTGATGCTTTTCTATAAGTATTTTATAGGTTCAAATAATTTTAAACCAAACTTTTTTCATCAAGTCACATCCTGATTAACCATTCTCCCATATTGTTCTCCATCAAATAACTCCACCCATTCACAGAGGATTACTAAATCTCTCAATACCTCAAGTTAGTAAACAATATTTTATGCTCTAATGACAAACCCAGCATAAAGAACCTCAGGTTGAGAAAGCAAGAAAGGACACGCATTCATTTCCTGGGTCTGGTAGTTGGTTTCGTTTCGTTTGTTTGACAAAGTCCGACAATTATTTTTTAAGACATTTTTTATGTTTATACGTTCTTTTTATAGATACAGATATTTAAGTAAATTCTCTGTTTATAATAAACAGTATTAACAACATCTCGGACATTCAGGCCGCTAAATGTTGTTAATACTGTTTATTATAAACAGAGCATTTACTTAAATATTTGTATCTATAAAAAGAACGTGTAAACATAAAAAATGTCTTATATATATATATATATATATAAATAAATAAATAAAAAGAAAGAACAGTAAGATATAAAATCCGGTGTTCTTATAGATATTTTTATTTTTACACAATAGTGCTCAATGTAAATTTACAGAGCATTAATATTATAAATTAATTGATTTAAAATATGTTTTTTCGCTACACAGTGATACCATGTTTCAGAAATGGAAGCTAAAGCCCCTGAATTTAATTTTGTTATTAAACCAAAGACATTAGTTCCATTTCCTCGT
>OZ038486.1:130854008-130884008 GCA_964036315.1 Acanthosepion esculentum | reverse complement strand
TTTCCCGGGAAAAAAACGTATTTTCTATTTCATTAAGTCATTCAAACGAGCCAATTGCTCATTGTAACCTTGTGAAATAACAGTTTATTCTGGTTCATAAAGAAGTTCTTTTTTTTAACTCTAATAAACACAGAAAACCCTTTTCTTTTTCTAGCACGTGTACTGTGACGTATTCGAAATATTACATAGTTCCCGTTCTCTGATGTCCTTTAAAAGTGACTTTATGTGAAGGGATCATAAAGAATGGTGATTTTAAAAGAAAACAAGAATTGCGCACAAAATAAGTCTAAAATGATGAGACCTTGCCGCCAATCTAGTACTGCCCTTAAATCCATAAAGGAAAGTTCATCTGAACAATTACCATGAAAGTATTTATAGAAAAGGCACAGGGAGGCTACGTTACGGCGATGGGAAAGCGACTGAAACAGAGATGCCAGGTCAGGACCAATAACATTGTAGGTTCTTCTTCGGATCTTATCGAGAATCTCTAAATATATAGCAGAAACACCAGACAATATATGGCAGCAATATTCAAAGCATGGACGAATGGTAGACTTATAAATATGTAAGATAGATTCTGTCGAGAAAAATTATCTAGCACGATACAGAGAACTAACTTACCTAGAAGTGGAACTAGTAATTGATAAATATAATCTTTTCGCTTCATGTCAATGGAAAATGTTAGCCCAAGAAGGCACAATGTGTCATTCTCCTGGAGGTTAATATCAGCCGTTAAAATTAACAAGCCTTTTCTTGCCCCAGTTAACAAAAGATCGTATGTGGTTTTTGAGATCAACTGCCAATTTGACCTTAGCGAACCGATCAGACTTACTATTAAGGCAGGAGTAAATAGTTGTTTCATCAGCATAAATACTTAGTTGAGAACTGGTGACATCAGGAAGGTCGTTGATGGAAATTAAGAACAACGTTGGTCCAAGGATAGAACACTAGGAGACACCTGCAATAATGCAGAAAGATCTAGAAGTGTGGCCGTACCAGACAACTTTCATTTCTTTCATTTTATAGACTATGCAAAAGCTTTGTACGACACAAAGAACTATTTGAACTGTGAGGTAAACATGATTTATAAAAAAGATATTAGTGTAACCCAGAATTTGTACTGGGAGCAAACCGCCTGCTTACGGCTTACGGATACAAAATGAATTCAGTAAATACACAAAAATAGAAAGGAGTGTAAGACAAGGAAATCCTACCAGGATTTATTATTGACAGCCATAATCTTGACAACATTAGATATGCAGATAACAGTGTTGAACTCCTAGAGAGTAGGAAGAAAGGACTAACTATCGATTGTAAGAAGACAGATAGTATGGTTGTGTTGTGGAGTTATTTCCACAATAGAACTTGTAGTTGGACTAAATGCGTCTTAAATGGGATAAACGTACAGAAACGTTAGGAACTTGTAATAAAGTGTTACGCTGAGTAATCGAGTTGTGGTCGCTGATAACTACTCACTCTTCTCTCGACTACCTACTGACTCCTACTTATAATAGGTGGGAGAGTCTATTCTCTAGACTAGGTGTCCTTCACTATAACAGGTTGTCAGCAAGAGAAATAACCCAGACCATCAAGCAAATACGAAAATTCAGATATTACGGAAGTGTTCTAACAGAGGACAAAAATAGGACACGGGAATTCGAAAGCGCATTGGAATAGCAAAAAATGTCTACCACAATCTAAGCAAAGTATTAAGAAACAGAAGAATTTCGTTAGAAACAGAGAAAAGTTTTTTAAATTATTATATAATATTGCTCATCCTATATAGTGAATGCTAGAAAATATCTTCACGGATGAAGAAGAGACTTTGGGCAAGAGAAAGGTTTTACAGAAGGATATCATGGAATGAACATGCGAGTAACGAGGATGGTTAAAAGAAAACGGAAACGAAAAGGATACTTATAATTAAAATCAGAAAGAGACATATGAAACTTCTGGGACACATAATGAGGAAAGAAGGCTTGGAGAATCGAACACTCACAGGACATATTGAAGGTAAGATGGACAGAGTAAAGCAGCGAGCACTCTACTTAACTGTAGAGAATCCGCCGAGGAACAAAAAAAGTCGGAGTCTGTAACAAATACTCAAGAACCACCGGACACTGCACCAACAGTGTGGCGACTAACGAAATGCAATGTCATATATCAGTGTTTCCCAACACTGGGTCGCATTTCCAGAATAAAAATTTGTTCGTGCCTCACCAAATTTTATGTGATAAAAAGTACATAAAAAAAAAGAGGGTTAAATGAAGATAACCGCGGATTGAAGTCAGAACATTATCATTGATAACTCTCTTCTCCAATTTGCAGACCCTAGTTACTATATTCTTAATACTTGAGATAATGCAAAAATATCCCAATGATAAAATCAATAATTATTTATAACTATTCATACTGGGACTCATGCATGCAATTACAAGTAATCTATAATAATATTCAAAATTTTGAAATCTCGAAAAGGACCTCCAATCGGCTGTGAACTGGGGCAGGAATTGGCTGGTTAACTTTAACGACTCAAAAACAAAACTGCTCTCTATTACTCACCAGAGAGAACCATTCCTGCCCCCCATTAGAATGTCTGACGCTCAACTTCTCGAGAGCACCTCTGTGCGACTACTCGGCCTCACATTGACTGCTGATCTAAGATGGAACAAATATATTAAGTCAATAGCTTCGTCCACCGAAAGGAAAGTTGGCTCCTTGTGCCGCGCCAGGAAATTTTTCTCGCCGGAGTCGATCCTTCAAATCTACAAATCAGCCATTCGCCCTTGCATGGAGTATTGCTGCCATATATGGTCTGGTGCCCCTTACGTTTGTCTCAAGGTTCTTGATAAGATCCAGAGACGGATATGCAACGTAAGTTTCCAGACTTCATGAATTTAAGCGTTCTACTAGGCTGGCACACCCTTTCACTGTCGAAACTGTTAAATGTAGCCGTCCAATAGCTTCATGTCTTGCACCTCTCGCCTGTGGAACTCCCTCCCCTTTTCCTGTTTCCCTGATAGCTATACTCTCCAACTATTCAAATGTAATGTCAATCGACGTCTCCAGATGCCTTGATCTATCCCCTATCCTTCTCTTCATCCTTTCCTCTATCACTCCTATTTGCACTTGCTCCAACTGTCTGTAAGCCCTTATGTGCTAGTGGCTTCCCGCCTTGCTTGGGGTGAAACGCTTAAAAAAAAAAAATTTTTGGCATGTGAATTTTTTGAAACTTTTTATAAATCTTTGCTTCTCGTTAAATCATTACCCCTTACCTGCTATTCTTTTCCGCAACACTCATGAGACGCGCCGCACCGTTTGGGAACCACTGCCTTATATTAGTATTTTATTTTCAAAATTTTGTCAGTATTAACCCCTTATTCGAGCCAAGCTGTACAAATCTAGCAACATGACTGATCTGGAAAATCGACTAAAAATATATAAAAATTTTACCATTTAGAAGAAAAGTTGAAATGTTTTCATCTTGCAAGATCAAATTACTGTGAAAATTTGACCGCAGCATAATTAGGTTGCCTGTCGGTAAGAAAAATAAATTTTAATCAATTTAATCTTTATCGTACATACAAATTATGAACATTAGCTTTTTTTAGAAGATAATAAAAAAACTCGATACAATTCAGCTAAAGTTACAATCGATACTGAATTTATTAAAGCATCACTTAAAAGGGCACATGGTTTTGGGAATGTTTTGAAGCATTAGCAGTTTATTTGGGCGAATATCATGAACAATCAAAATATCTGTGAGTTAGTTTGAGCGGAAGACATTTGATCTAGTTGAGGAACAAAAAATTGATGAGAAAAAATGGAAACTCAAATACAGCACGAGTTGCGTTGTTTGTAGAAAACCACTAAAAGAATTTTCTTTAGTTAGTAACTAAATCAAAGTCAAGTGGTCGTTATGGCGCAAATGGATGTTTCTTCAGATTCGGACATCGCGAAAGATTCAAGTGTTTGGAGTGTAATCTTCACTTTTTTTTCGGCTTATGTTCGCCAGGTCAAAGAAGCCTTAACGGTTCCATCTGCGAGTATTTCAGGCAATCTTTGAAGATTCATTTTTGATAGGACATTACGTTTTGGCACTTCATCAATGTATTTGTTTACTACTGAATTTTTGTTAAACTTTCTTTCGTTTCCTTTTCATTCTTTCTTATTTTTTTATCCTTTCATCAAATTACTAACAGAGAATACAAATTATACTTCAGAAGCATTCTGTTAATTGAGTTGTCAAGAGAGTAAAACATTTTCGACAACGTTTTAATTCTTGTAACACACATGCCATAACTTTTGCCAAAAGGTTACATTTCATAACTTTTTTCTCAACGCCTTCACGCTTTTAGGTCATCTTTCATTCGCCTATTCTCACCGGTTTCATTCTTCTGGGACATCTTTCATTGACCTTTACTCACTGCTTTCATTTTTCTAGGTCATTTTTCATTCGCTTTTTCTCACCGGTTTTATTTTTCTCGGCCATCTTTCATTCGCCTTTTCTCACAGGTTTTATTTTTCTCGGCCATCTTTCATTCGCCTTTTCTCACCGGTTTCGTTCTTCTAGGTCTATTTCATTCGTCTTTTTTCACAGGTTTCCTTCTTCTAGTTCATCTTTCATTCGCTTTTTCTTAGCGCTTTCATTCTTCTCGGACACCATTCATTTACCTTTTCCCATCGCTTTCATTCTTCTAGGTTATCTTTCATTTACCTATTCACATCGCTTTTATTTTTGAAAGTTATTTTTCATTCGCCTTTTCTTGCCGGTTTCATTCTTCTATGTTATCTTTCATTTACCTTTTCTCTACGCTTTCATTCTTCTAGGTCATCTTTCATTCGCCTTTTCTCACCTGTTTCGTTATTCTAGGTCATATTTCAATCGTTTTTTCTCACAGGTTTCCTTCTTCTAGGTCATCTTTCATTCATCTAGTCTTACTGGTTTCATTCTTCTAGGTCATCTTTCATTTAACTTTTCTCATCGGTTTCATTTTTCAAGGTCATCTTTCATTTACATTTTCTCATCGGTTCCATTCTTTTAGGGCATCTTTCAATCGTCTTGTCTCACCGGTTTCATTCTTCTAGGTCATCTTTCATTTACCTTTTCTCACCAATGGGTGCAACTTGCATTACATTGAATGATAACAGATAGTACCCCCGAAAGTACATTGTCGAATATTTCAAACTTCATAGGAAGAAATTTTTTTTTCATCAGATGCCTTATTTCTCCCTCTTGCTATTGTGTATTTGTACTCTTAAAAATGGCATCATGTCCGCGCAATATACACGCACGTCCTCCCTTAAATTCTAAAATAAGGAGCATTGCATTATGGGTTACATATTTTTTCAGTATCACGATACGTCCAGATTTGCATCTCTCCTCGTACTGGTTTATGCGAATGCCACAACTTGAATTACAGTGATGAATAAGAACAATCTGAAAGTACATTGACGAATGTTTAAAACTACTTAGCAAAAATGAAGAAAATTGATTATTTTATCTAGTTGTCCCATTTCTTCTGTTTGTTATTGTATACATAAATATATTATTTAAAATTTACTATATCCATCTGGGATGAGTTCTCGCTATCGTAGATAGAGATTTTATAGATATAGACAGGTTGGACATTGGAATCAACATTACATGCTGACTGTCAGCTTTAGAAAGGTAAATGAAAGATGTCCATAAAACAATGAAACCCGTGAGAAAAGTTAAATGAAAGATGACCTATAAGAATGAAACCGGCGAGAAAAGTTAAATGAAAGATGACCTAGAAGAATGAAAGCGATGAGAAAAGGTAAATGAAACATGACCTAGAAGAATGAAAGCGATGAGAAAAGGTAAATGAAACATGACCTAGAAGAATGAAACAGGTGAGAAAAGGTGAATGAAACATGACCTAGAAGAATGAAACCGATGAGAACACACACACACACACACACACACACACACACACACACACACACACACACACATTGGGTTAGTGCATAATTATCACGTTTTTTTTCCAACAATCTTTATTATGAAAAAAGAAACATAATTCAACAATAACATTTTTAAATGGGTATGATTATCGACACACATTTTTATAATCTGACAATAAAATAATAACTAAAATTTTGAAGCGTTTTTACGCAATCATTAGAGTTAGATATTTAAAACTTCTTAGTAAAAATTGAGCAATTTTTTCCTTGCTAATGTATTTTTGTATTCTTATAAATGTCTTTGGATCTGCACATATACATACACGCCCTCTCTAAAACTCTAAAATAATGAGTATTGCTTCATGTATATCATGAAGAGTATATAGGTCTTTGTATATTTCAATCAATCCCAGCGTCACTTTTTGGCTTACTCCCCTTTCATTCAATAAGGTGTCAATCTCGATCTATAATTCTCAAAATGTGTGTCTGTATGTACGTGTGTGAGATCAGATGTTGTTTTTGCATTTCCACAGATTTCATCCGATTTTGATGAATTTTTTTTTGGTTTGATAGATAATTCTTAAGTGCCGGTTTTGAGTCCAAATTGTTAGTGACAATGGCTCTCCATTACTTCCTGTCCATTATAACTCTCAGAAACGTTTTAATTATTTACTGTCTGTTCTTGGATATATATATCTTTCATAAAAACTTTCATAAAAATAAATAGTTTAAATTATTACAATAATATTATCCCTATCTATAATTCTCAAAATGTGTGTGTGTGATCGGATGTTGTTTATGCATTTCCACAGTTTTCATCTGAACGCTTCTGCGCGCGAGGCTGAAAATGATGTTCAAAGGACTCAACGGCTGAGGAGAAACGCCTCTTCAGCTGCTGCTGCGCGTGAGACTGAAACAAGATTGAGAACGCAAAAACGACCCTTTTCAGAGCCCCCCCCCATTCAAATTGTTACCCCCTTCAAACTGTTACCCCCTCCTTTGGAGATGTGCCTCAGTTGCACCCAATTGTTACTAATATTGATTTTTGGATGGGCTGACTTTAAAAATAAAATGCTCCAATTGAACGGCAAAAATTCCCTAGTAATGAAAGACTCGGTCGAAGACGTTTTGTCCTGTTAGTTCTTAATAAGAATTGAATGTTAGTTCGATAATTTCCTCATTCTTTGGCCAAGAAGTTTCAGTCGTCGTTTACTGATTCTGAGTATAAATGTTCTTTTTCTTACTATTTTCTTTAAGACTTCCTCGTTGCTTGCTCGCCTTGTCCATGGAATTTTGAGCATCCTTCTGTAGAACCACGTTTATACTGCCTCCAGTTTTATCTTCATCTGTAGCGAGTTTGTCCAGCATTCATTGCCATACAAAAGGATTGATAGCACGCAACAGGTCAGCACTCTTTTCTTCGTGTTAACAATATTCCTATTTTATAATACTTTGTTTAGCTTTTGGAAGGCATCTTTCGCGAATCCAATACGCGTTCGGATTTTGGTATCTCATTTAACCATGAATTAAATTCAGGTAAAAATGGCACGTGTGTGACCGAGAGGAAGAAATGGCGCAACTAATTTTACATGCTACTTCATTATACTAATTCGCCCCTAAAAACTTGCCACCCGGGGCGGTCCACTCACCCATTTTCACCCCCTCTAGCTGATAAAGTTGATAATAAACGCTGATGTTCATTTTGATGATCATCATGATCACAATATGGATCTCATCATTTCTATAATGTCATTTAAAGAAAGTTTGCAGAAATATTCGTTTTTTTCATGTTACCCTGTGGCATCGGACAATTTTCAGAATAGCTACGAGCTCCTCACGTGAAACAAGCAGGAAAAACTAAACTGAGAATGCAACCCTATAGCATATTTATTTCTTTCTTTCTTTCTTTCTTTCTTTCTTTCTTTCTTTCTTTCTTTCTTTCTTTCTTTCTTTCTTTACGCTTTGTAATTTACCGTTTGCACTCATTTAATAATGTAATAGAGAGTATCAGAATTAAATAAAGGGAGGTAATTGATGGAGAAGAAGACAAAATGATATCTAAACGAAAAAATAAAATTTAAAAGTACCATTTTTTTTTATTTAAATGAAAATAAACACAGGCACAAAAGTTTGCGGAGGAAGAAACGTAGACGCCCAAATATCATTTCATACATTTGCATGTGGCCGAGTGGTTAGAACTGGCATTCTGACTATGAGACCCGGGTTCGAATCTCACCATAGTCGATTTGTAGGAAAGGAGACTTCCTGATGTTATCGAACTGGCGGGGGTCGATCCCAGTGTGCGGCACATTTGGAAAGTGACTGAAAAACCATACCACGGGTTGACCCAAGCCTTGTGAGCGAAATTGGGTAGACGGAACCTTTCTTTGGGTGCCGTCGATAGCTGTGCTAGCACGAAGTCACATGTCATCGTGGTCGAGGGCTTGAGCGTGCTGGCCTTGTTCAAATTGTTGATTTCGCTAGATAACACGCTCTTTCCCAGAAACTGTAACTAAGATCTGCTCAGCATAGTTGCAGTAAAATGCAGTATATATCTGTTGGTGTTGAATAAACTCAAATGCGCCTGAGCAAGCGTCTGCAATAGGGATTGGCTAGCCGCCCTAACAGACAGATATCCTTGAATACGAGTTGCCAGCTATACATACATACATTTGCATGTCAACAACAAACAATTTTTCTCGCCAGAATCTATCTTACATATTTATAAGTCCACCATTCGTCCATGCGTTGAATATTGTTGTCAGCTCTGCCCTGGTGTTTCTACTATATATTTAGAGATTCTTGATAAAATCCAAAGAAGCATCTGCAATGTTATTGGTCTTGACCTGGCATCTCGGCATCAATCAATTTCCTACCACCGTAATATAGCTTCCTTGTGCTTAATCTATAAATACATTCACGGTAGTTGTTCTGATGAACTCTTCTCCAGGGTACGTAGACTTTATAAATTTAACCGCAGTACTAGATTGGCGGCAAGGTCTCATCATGTTACATTTGAAATAGCTAGATGTAACCGTAAGTTCTATGCTAAGAGTTCCTTCTCCCGCTCTTTGACTCTCTTTCGGCTTTTTCCTTCTCAGTCAATTTTGATTTTCAAAAATGTAAATGTAATGTCAATTGTTATCTTCTATCTTCTTAATTCCTGTTCTTGTATTCTTTTCTAACCTTCATACTGTTTTTTTTTCCTCATATTCACTCACACTCTGTAATCCGTTGGGTCTTAGTGGCTTTATTGCCTTGCTTGGGGTGAAATGATAAAAAAAAATAATAAAAGATATCTTGTGTTTGTTACTGGTGATTGGATGACAGGAAGAATCCTCAAATTTTTATTACTGTCCTCGCAGACTCCATAAACACTATGCTCTGGAAATTCTTATTTCCTCTTTGAATTTTTAACTGATGTAATCTAGATTTTAGCCTTTCTAACTTGGTTCTAAATAAGCCAACCATTATAAACACGACCATATGTATACCCCATCTTTTGCATATTTCCCTGGTGAGGTCCAGATATTTTTCTAAATTTTCGCTTTCTTTAATCTTCATTTCGTGCTTTGCTGGCCCAGCTACATTCACATATTTGTCAGAATCTCATTTTATTTTGTAGAGGGATTGTCTTATGGCTTGGACGCGAATAGTCGGATTGGTTGTCAAATCGTAAATATCCCGTTTACGTTTTCTAGAATAACCTCTGCTTTGTGATGGAACAATTTGTCTAAATAGTTTAATATGTATTGTGTGTTTGTAGGATGTATAATATTGTGTGTTTGTAGGATGTATAATATTGTGTATTTGTAGGATGTATAATATTGTGTATTTGTAGGCTGTATAATATTGTGTGTTTGTAGGATGTATAATATTGTGTATTTGTAGGATGTATAATATTGTGTGTTTGTAGGATGTATAATATCTGAATCAAAGATGATGAGACAAAGTGGAAAATCTATAAACCTAGAAAAATCTATAAACACTATATCCATCATGACACCCAGTCTGTATAGCAGGCACATACACCACAGCGAAATGTATTTGATTTGGTGAAAGATTTTGATAGAAGCAAGTAGGTGGGATCAATTAGAAATACCTTCAGACGGTTTCCGATTGATGGTTATTCCAAGCAATATTTTCTGGAACCCAAATTACCATGGTTACCGTGTTAAAAAAACAAAACGAAACAAAACAAAATCAATCCTCTCGACACCATTCCATAAGTTTCTCGCCCCACTCTGGTTCATGAGCAGAGATACATAATGTGTCAGTCCCCAGGGTACGTGCCCAACTAAGTGAAGCAACTAATAAGCAGAACTGTGGTATTGAACGGTACCTGAGTTCATCTTTATTTGCAATGTTAGCATCTACAGTCAATTAAGATTAGAAGCCATGATAGCCATACCTGATGAAACATCAGGGAATTTAATATTATTATTGTAAACTGTTAGCTATCACAACCCTTTCTCAGATCAATGTTTAAAAATAGCTTCGATCGAATTAAGCCTGTTGGTCTTAGCAGGGACCGTCCTTCTTCGAACCTTGTAGACTGGCGCTACAGAATCAAAAACAAAGAATTGTACCAAATAACAGAAACCACACAACGAGAAAATAGTGACATAATCAATAAGTTGACATTCAACACGGCTTCAAATAAAAGGTTAAGAAGGAAGCACCTATCAATACTGGAAAGCGCAATAAGAGTTACTGGACTTGAACGTATTTTTCTAAAGAATTGATTTAATAGAAAGATTTTATGAATTTCAACCAATGATACGAATGCTGGATATATCCTTATAAGGAAATGGCTAATATTATCACCACCACTACAACCGCTATTATTATTATTATTATTGTTTTTATTTCCTTTGATATCTGCCGTTTACACATTTCTTTCCGGGTCCCGCCCAGGGACCTAAGGTTAGAAATGGTATCATGACACTTTCCACACACACACAAAAAAAAATTACATAGATAAAGCCCTTCGTAAAGTGTGGGCTGTACTTGTCAGAATAATTTTTTGTATCTCTTTGAGGCATGGACCTCCAGGAATCCCTTCAATTAGTCTACTGGAATCTTTTCCAACTAATCCTAAGGCTCCAACTACAACAGGGATTTTTGATGTTCCCATGTGCCACATTTTTGAGATTTCTATTTCAAGGCCCTTGTATTTTGACAGCTTTTCGAATATCTTCAATGATACATTGCAGTCTGCAGGGACTGCCATATCAATAAGGAGGCATTTTGTTTTGTTTGTGGTCTTTAATAACAATGTCTGGGCGGTTGGCTTTGATTGTTCTGTCAGTGTGTATTGTGTAGTCCCATAGAATTGTAAAAGGTCCTATCTCCGTAACCGTGTCTGGGTGGTGTTCGTACCAGTTTCTTTCATTTCCCTTCCCGTAGAAGTTGCAAATTTTCCAGTGCAGATATTGGCCCACTCTGTCGTGCCGGTTTTTATATTCAGTGGGTGCCAATATCGTGCAACCTGATACAAGATGATCAATTGGTTCTGGATATTTATCACAGAATCTGCATTTTGGGCTAACACAGTATTTTAGTATATGTGCTTGATAATTCCTAGTTAACAAGCATTGGTCCTGTGCAGCAATGATAAAACCTTCAGTTTCAGCTTTCAACCCTGCACTACGTAGCCACTGATGGGTACGGTTTTTGTCTACGTCAGCTTGTTTGGTACGGGCAGAGTATTGCCCATGAAGCGGTTTATCCTGCCATTGTTTCTGTATCTGGTCGGTTGCACGTGTCTTTGCTTTCTTTTTTAAGTATTTTGCAGCTTCAGTCGGTTTACGTATTTCTGCGCCCATTTGAAACTCCATTTTGAATTTGTTGGGTTCCTTTATTACGGAGTAAAGACGCTTACTACTTTCATGTTCCTTGACACATACCATCATCCAGTCTTCTGTAGTTTCCAAGTATTTTTGCAGGCCAATTGTTGTAGTTTTGTAGGACAGTTCTAGTTGAACTAATTCTCTGCCTCCTTCGGATCTGGGCACATACAGGTGATCAACATCAGCTTTGGGAGGAGCTTTCTCGTATTGGCGTCCATTCGCTTAATTTCAGCTATGGTCCAGTTAAGGACGTTAAAGCTGTATTCCACCACATGGACAGCCAAGGTGTTTGTGGCTGATATTCTGTTTTTTGAGTTTAGCTCGGTATTTAGTACCAGACGTATACGCCTGTATTACTCCTTTCTTACCTTCTCCTTCATTTGGGGGTGTTGTATGCCATCTCCTTCGCTAATTCCTAGGTACTTATAAGCTTCATCATGCTCCAATTCCCTAATCTTTGTGACAAAATCTAAATCTATTAAGGGTGCTTCTGTAATTCTACCTTTCTTAAATGTAACTTTTGCACATTTATCTAATCCGAAGTTCATACCTATGTCGTCACTGAAGTATTTTAAAATATTGAGGAGGCCCTTCAACTCATTGTCGTCTTTGGCAAAGAGTTTGAGATCATCCATGTAGAGTAGGTGATTGAATATTTTCTTATTTATTTTGTAACCATAGCTACTGTTGTTCAGTTCATGCGTAAGGGGGATTAAGGACAAACAAAACAGAAGGGGTGACAGGGAGTCTCCTTGAAAGATTCCACGTCGGATATTTAGTCGGTTGGATATGGCAGTGACTCTGGTGTGACTAAGGTATAGTTTGGTGTTCCACATTCCCATGCTGTGCTTAAGGAAAGTTATTACCTCAAGGGAGACTTTGTACATTTCCAAAGTCTTAAGGATCCAAGAATGTGGAACACTATCAAAGGTTTTACGATAATCAATCCACGCTGCGCTAAGGTTTCTACGTCTTCTCCTGCAATTTTCCAGGATCATTTTATTTATCAGTAGTTGATCTTTGCAGCCATATAAACCTCTCCTGCATCCCTTCTGTTCCAGCGGAAGAATGCTGTTTGTTTCGAAAAAGGAGTAAGCACGGTTCGTCAGGACAGACGTGATCAACTTGTACGAGAGAGGCATGTTATCGGTCGATAATTTTTCGGGTCGTCTGTTTCATTTGTTTTTGGTGTGAGGTATGTAATACCTTCAGTAATCCATTCCGGGATTTTATTGGGATTATTTACAAGCTTTGATAATGTTTTCGCAAGGATATTGTGGATAGATGAGAGATGATAAAGCCAGAAATTGGGAACCTTGTCATTTCCTGGGGATTTCTATTTTTGGGATTTCGTTAGAGCTTTCCTAAAATCATCTGTGGATATATTTTCCCATTCTTGCAGAGGTGTATCCAGCATTCGTTCTTCTTCGAGTCGGATCCATTGTGCATTTGGGTTATATTCCTTCGGGCTGCTCCAAATATTTTCCCAAATTGCCTGTACATTATCAATCGGTGGTGGCCTTTCGACATGTATAGGTGTTTTTCCAATTTCCCTGTAAAATTTCTTAAGGTCCGTTTGAAATATTTTATTTTGGCGATAGAACCTACAACGTTTTTCGTATCGTCTTGTTCTCTGTGCCGTATTATTATTATTATTATTATTATTATTATTATTATTATTATTATTATTATTATTATTATTATTATTATTATTATTATTATTATTATCTCATTGAGTGTTCACATTAGTAAGCAAATAACGGCTACCACTAGTACTTAAGTAACAGCAAGTCTCCTCAATATTCCAGCACCATCCTCAGTATTCGAGCAGCTTTTAATAATTCCGTCGTCTGGATGTTTCTAACTCTTGCCCTAATTTCTAGTTTCTCCAGTGTTTTCTTTGGGTCTTCGGAAATAAGATATAAACAAAAAAAATAACAATTTTTCAAGGGAGGTAACTATTAAATGTGAATTAAAGTGCACTATCTCATTTATCGATTTACTTATTGGCATATGTGTAAAGAAATTGGGTGAAAATCTCTCCCTGTTTGCGCATAAGAGAATGTGGCCTAATCTGCGAGGGAGCGAATTCAATGACAGTCTTTTTTTTTATATCATAATTTTCTCTCGATGTGTTAAAGGATTGCTTAGTTCTTATTGTCATTATTTAGCATTAACAGTTTTGGATATGTGAGAAGAGGACTGTGTCTGAAATTGGTAATATAATCTCGAATTCATAATTGCCTTATGTCACAATGCATTCAAGTGGAAACACACATGAGAGAGAGAGGGAGAGGGAGAGAGAGGGAGAGGGAGAGAGAGGGAGAGAGAGAGAGTGAGAGAGAGGGAGAGAGAGGGAGAGAGAGGGGGGTTAAAATTTGAAAAGAAGAAAAATAAGAGAAAAAAGACATGGAAGGGGAAACAAACTGAATTTGGGAAAAACAAGAAAAACGAAAGAAATAAGAAAAGCGAAAGAATAAACGTGAATAGAAAATAAATAAGGAGAAATGAGACGAAAACCGATTAATTGCAAGAAAGCTGCTTAAACAGGAAGGTTAAGAAAATTCATTGAAAAAAACTGTTTTGTTTTTACCACTTAATCAACCATTGCAGTTTATTTAAAGCCAGAAGATATTCTGGGGTTGTGAGAATTTTTTGAAGATAATAATGATTTACTGATGCAAGTCTTACTATTTAACCCATAGTTGTGGGGAGACGAAGTGGATTAATTCCCTTTCTAAGGGTTTTGTGCGTAAGTGAATATAACGAATCCGACCGGAAATGGAAATCTGCTCACCGATTTTCAATTCCGAGCCGCTATCTATTGCACTCATCTAGGTACTGACCAGGCTCGACTTGCTTAACTTCGGTAATCGGACTGAAACTGAAGTTTCAACGTGATATGGCCGTAAGCCCCAGTGAAAGAATAAAAGGAGAAAATCGGAAGTGTTTACGGAGAAAGAAAAAAAGAAAATAAACAAAAGAAAGAAATAAAGAAAAAGGAAGGAAGGAAAGAGAGAGAGAGAGAGAGAGAGAGAGATAGAGAGAGAGAGAGAGAAAAAAGGAAAAAATAAAAAAAAATATGAAAGGGGCAAGAATGTAAAAAAGAAAAGGAGAAAAATAACCATAGAGAAGAAAAGTTGAAAGTGATAGAAAGGGGAGAGAGGAGGGGGAGAGAAAGGAAGAGAGAGTGTAGGAAGGGAAATCGAGAAAAAGGGAAAGACGTAGAGGGCAGAGAGGGGAGAAAGTGGTAAGGGAAAGAGAGGGAGGAAAACACGGAAAAGAGAAGGAGACACTGGTAGATAGATAAAGATAGAGAGGGGTAGAGAAAGGTGAGAATTAGAGAAGTGAGAGTGAGTGAGTAAGAGAGCATTGTTCAAAAGATGAGAGAAAAGGAGATAGAGGGAGAGAATGAGAGAAGGCAGAGAGATAAGAACCAGGGAGAGGGAGGGAGAGAGAGAGAGTTGGAGGACGAGAGAGAGAGTTGGAGGACGAGAGAGAGGTTAGAGGAGGAGGGAGAGTGAGAAAGAGACCGGGGAAAAGAGTTAGGGAGGAAGAGGGAGAGGAGGAGAGGCGAGGTGGGGGTTAAAATGGGAAAGAAAATCCCAAAACAAGAAGAATAGTTAAAAAAAGAGATATGGTTAAGTGAAAAAATTAAAGTTAAATTCACAAAACGAAAAACGTTAAAAAAATAAACTAGGGGACACTTTTAAAAACTGAAATGAAAAAATTCAAATGAAATTTTTCTTTTGCCGGAAGCTCAGGTCAAAAACGCGCGCAAGACTTCATAGGAGTTAATGATATTTGCAGGAAATGGGACCGAGGAGAATATTAGTGTTTGAAATTTTTGCTCATCCAATTTTCTTTCTTTTCTTATCCATTTCTTTCTTTCTTTATTTCTTTCTATCTTTCTGGCGTTATATCCATTAGGAGCAACTAATTTCTGCAAAACAAGTAAACAGAATAAAAAGTCTAAGAACATTGAATTAAATCAGAAACAACAAAAAAATCACTATAATTTTCTCATTTTCTGGAAAAAAAATTCGACAAACTGTTTAACTCGACGTCACAGGCGTGACAAAAATGACGTTTATATTTAATTGCATTTCGAATTTGGACATGAAATGTGATGCTTAAATCGTTCATTGTAATCAGCACTTTTCTTTCTTCGTTTTTTTTTTTAATTTCTGATTTGACAAGGCGGACCAGTCGTAGTCCGTACTAAAGCGAGAGTGACACATGTGCAAATTGATGTTTTTAATTATTCTGCTAACCTTTGAGGAGATACAACTAATTTATCTCCCTTTCTTTCTTTCTTTCTCATTCTGTCTATATCTATTCATCTACCTAGGTTTATATATATATATATATAATATATTATATATACAATAGTCTTATTTACGTTATTTAGACTATTGTCCTCATCTTTGTCGCCATATTTATTACAACGTTTCGGCCGTTGTACGTTCCGGCCTTCTTCAGGTGGTTGGAATGTCGAACTGAACCCTTTATTTCGCTCACTGGGGTAGATGGTTCCAGTTCCACGTGACATGTTTAATGGATGTCAGTCATCAGTTATCTCCTGTTAATTTCCCTCTGAAAGTTCTCCACTGCCTTAACCGGTTATTGAACTCACACTCTTTGGGTTCTGTCACTGGATCTAACCAACGCCTTTATCGACTGTGCCATGTGTCCTTGAGGACTTCTGGTGTCTTATCAAGTGATTGTGTTGAATGTAGAATAAAGGATTTTAAAAGGTTCAAATCGACCAAACACACCTCGCTAGGGGAAACGCTGTTACATAAGCTGTAATTACCAATCAAAATACAAGTATATGAGAATTCAAAAAACTTGACAACGAACCGTGGTTATAATAATTAATGCCTTAATGTTAGGGTTAGACTAAAATAGAAATCATTCTAATTAATATTAAATTTTATTATAAAATTGAAAATTAAAAATTACCAATTTTAAATTTAATCTGTATTAAGTTTAAAATATAAAATTATTTAAAGAAGAAACTGAGGAAAATTTTTTATTTATTTATTTTGTTTTAATTGAAAAGCCAAAGTCTCAGTTAGAATAAACGTTAATCTAACGGGGTTGTAAAACGTTACAACTTAGATATATTTGAAGTGGTGATATGGGCAGGGGAGGATGTAATTTTGCAAAAGACAATTCATATATAATCAGATTATAATACACAAACACGTAGACATATTTAGATGTATAAGCACGCAAAAACACGAACGAAACGGGAAATAGATGTCCACGACCCCCCGATTCAGACAGCATATACATACAATGAAAGACATATATAAGCAATCATACACACATACATTAATAAAGACACACATATATTAATAAAGACATATACATATACACACCCACAAAGATTCAAGTTTGAAAGTGTTAGTAAACGAATCCAAATAGACTATTAAAATATTACTTACATGAGCAAAGATATATAGATAAAAAGAGGGTTCAATAGATAGAATTTAAGAGGGGTAGAATAGGAAAACAAATATTCGGCAATGAACAACGCAAAGAAAAAAAACAATTAATATATAGAAATGAACAGAAAAAAATATATTCGCCTTGCTTTATAATTTTCGAATAAATAATTATATTTGCTCTACCCTGTATTGAGCACTCTTTTAAGAATAGTATTTGTTGGTTTTTGGAATTTATTCCGTATACACCGTCAGGAGATAACAAAAATTGACTTTTTATTTTCTTGTTTTTCGTTACTTTTATATTGAGTTAAAATAATTTATGCACTTTTGATTGGTGCAAGTTTGATTTGTGTGTGCGTTGGAGCGTGCACCGCCTGCGAGGGCACATGCGTGTATGTGCGTACGTGTAGAATGTGGTTATTTCTTCTTTTCGTTCTTTTTATTATCTCATTTATACTCACTCTTATTGGTTTTATACCTTTTTCTCTCTTTCAAATTTAAGTGTCAGAGACAAACGTAGCAAATCGGGCATCCGGTTTGGCAAGCAGTTTCTGCACTTGGTAATTCTTGAACCCTCTAGTACTTTCTTGGGTTTGGAAAATGTAGGTGCATTTCATTTTTTTTACTTAAATATATTATTATTATTAATGCTTAAATGTTAAGGTAAAATGTCTTCAGTTACCCATTATTTAATTTTTCTTATTTGATTTGGTGGTATATTAAGTATTAGGTATTAATTATAGGAAGTTACGTTTATAATAAAATTTTATTTATTGTTACTTGAATATGCATGTATATACTTATATTTATACATTAAAAGGCACACATACATATATATACATATACACAAACGCATGCACACAAACGCGTGTATCTATGCTTTCATATTGAAGTATTAATTAATTAATGACTCGATTGTAAAGTGTTTTTTTTTATCAGTCTTGCTGGTAGTTTAAATCTTAAGGTATTAATTATGGGTAGTTAGGTTTATATAGATGCATTTTCATTGATGATGAATATATGTATATAAGGTACATAATATACACACGTAAACACTCGCACGCACACAAACACACACATATATGGGCAAATATAAACACGCACACACACGCATATATTTAATTAATGTTTAGGTAGTAAAGTAAATATTCGTGTATATCTTATTATTTATCTATTGTTTCAGTTTTGTTTAGTAACTAGTAGTTTTTGCACTTGCGTTGTCCTAAATATTAAGGTATTGATTATGGAAGGTTACGTTTGTTGTTGTGTGTACGTGTGTGCATGTATATATTTATATATATGCGCACACACGCATACATACACAAATATTTATTATATTTATTCGTTTATTTTACTTTAAGTCTATTTTTATTTCTTTATTTAATTTAATTTCTTTATTTATTTTATGTTTATTTTATTTATTTATTTTTTTGAATAGTGCTTAGATGGCAAAGAAAGTGTTTATTTATATGCCTATACTTACCCATTATTTCAGCATCTTTTTTTAAGAGTTCATTTAGGGGTCTAAAACTAATTATTATTAAATTATCCTCCAAGCATAGTTCATAGTTTTTACTGTTAATACTGCATGGGGCTGCCCTTTTTATAATTTCTTATTTGATTTTTGGTGTTGAAGATATATTTTGGAATAGAGCTTGATTTCTTTAAGAAATTATAAGATATTATATTGATTAATGTGTCATGAAAGAGTTGTTTCGTGTTTGTTGTTTAGGTGGTTGATCATTTTTAGGGGCGTATTAACCTTTATAAATATTTTGAAAAATTTTATGGTTTCAACGATTAATAAAAATATTATTGGTTATTTTGGTTTAAAACTGTATTGTTGATAATTCTACTATAAAATATATGGCTGGTAATTTTGCGTTAAAACTGTACTGTTGGTAATTCTACTATAAAATGAATTCCTGGTCATTTTGCATTAAAACTGTATTGTTGGTAACACTACTATAAAAAGTATTGCTGGTCAATTTGCTTTAAAACTGTATTGTTGGTAATTCTACTATAAAATGTATTGCTGGTAATTTTGATTTAAAACTGAGTTGTTGGTAATTATACTATAAAATGTATTGCTGGTTTTTTTTATTTAAAACTGTATGGTTGGTAATTATACTATAAAATATATTGCTGGTAATTTTGCTTTGAAACTGTATTGTTGGTAATTCTACTATAAAATGTATTGCTGGTTTTTTTTATTTAAAACTGTATGGTTGGTAATTATACTATAAAATGTATTGCTGGTCATTTTGATTTAAAACTGTACTGTTGATATTTCTAATCTAAAATGTATTGCTGGTTATTTTGCCTTAAAACTGTATTGTTGATAATTCTACTATAAAACATATTGCTGGTCATTTTTCCTGAAAACTGTATTGTTGGTAATTATAGTATAAATAATACTGATGTTCATTTTGTTTTAAAACTGCATTGTTGGTAATTCTATTATAATATGTATTGCTGGTCATTTTGCTTTAAAAGTGTACTGTTGGTAATTATAGTTTAAAATGTATTGCTAGTCATTTTGCATCAAAACTGTATTAATGGTAATCCTACTATAAAATGTATTGCTGGTCATTTTGGTTTAAAACTGCATTGTTGGTAATTCTACTATAAAGTGAATTCCTGGTCATTTAGCATTAAAACTATTGTTGGTAATTCTACTATAAAATGTATTCCTGGTCATTTTGCATTAAAAATGTATTGTTGGGAATATAGTATAAAATCTATTGCTAGTTATTTTGCTTTCAAACTGCATTGTTGGTAATTCTGCTATAAAATGTATTGGTGGTCAATTTGCTTTAAAACTGTATTACTGGTAATTCTACTATAAAATCCAAAGCTGGTCATTTTGCTTTAAAACTGAATTGTTGGTAATTATATTATAAAATGTGCTGCTTGTCATTTTGCTTTAAAACTGTTGTGTTCGTAATTCTACTATGAAATGCATTGCTCGTCATTTTGCTTTAAAACCGTATTGTTGATATTTCTACTATAAAATATATAGCTGGTCAATTTGCTTTAAAATTGTATTGTTGGTAATTCTACTATAATACGTCTGCTGGTCATTTTGTTTTAAATCTGTATTGTTGGTTAATCTACTATAAAATGTACTGCTGGTCATTTTGTTTTAAAACTGTATTGTTGGTAATTCTACTATAATATGAATTACTGCTCGTTTTGCTTTAAACTGTACTGTTGGTAATTATAGTATAAAATGTATTGCTGCTCATTTTTCGTTAAAAATGTATTAATGTTAATTCTACTATAAAATTTATTGCTGGTCATTTTGCTGTAAAACTCTATTGTTGGTAATTCTACTATGAAAGTATTGCAGGTTATTTTGCTTTAAAACTGTATTGTTGGTAATTCTACTATAAAATGCATTGCTGGTCATTTTGCTGTAAAACTGTATTGTTGGTAATTCTACTATAAAATATATTGCTTGTCATTTTATTTTAAAACTGTATTGTTGATAATTCTACTATATAATGTACTTCTGGTCCTTTTGCATTGAAATTGTATCATTGGTAATTTTTTTTTAATATAAAAATGTATTGCTGGTATTTTTATACTTTCATAATGTTTTGTTTTTGTTTGGGGAGGGTTCACTATTTACCCATAACTGGTATCCTTGCATGTTTTACTTTTATTTTTACTAGAACCTGAAAATAGCCCAAAATGCCAAATGCTAAATGACACTGTCACCTTGAGAGCTTCTCATTTACAACGTGTGTCAGGTACATCTTCTAAATTAGTTTTCCCTTAATAGATTATTGCTTTGCAGTAACCATATCCAATCATGTTATAGCTACTATTTCTCAGCAGAATAAATAATGCTACTATTTCTCAGTGGTGGTAATCTGCTCGTTGGTTCTGATTAGGCAGTGTAATAATATTGCCCCCCCCAGTATCCTCAAAAAAATCCTAATGCATTTTCCCTACGCACAGATTTGTCTTTTATTCCAACCAGAAGAAGCCTAACACTTTGGCGAAACGCAGCGTAAAAAAAGCTTTTCCACTTTGTCTTATTATCTTCACTTTTGTTTTGGGTACTACTATACATCCTAATAACACACACAGACGCACACACAATCACACGTGAGTACGTGTGTGTCTCTGTGTGTGTGTGTCCTTACTTATCACATAGTACATAGGAAGAATATCGTGGAGGAAAATTTGGAAACGAAATGAGAAATAAAAGAAGTGGAAAGTTAGTTCATTTTTCAACGAGATACAAAACGACAGCTTTGAATACAGTTTTTTTCAAAAGCGAACAGGCCATAAATTGACTTGGAAAAGCGCAAGTGGGGAAACAAAAAAAAAAAAAAATGAAATTGACTTCGTAATCGCTTACAAAGCCAATATCGTTAAAGATGTAATCGCCATAAACAAAGTTAATAAAAGAGGCCATCACAGAATGGTAGCTTGCAGAGTTAAATTTGACTTTAAAATTGAGTGATTCGCAAAGAGAAAACATATTCTAATGAGGTCAGAGAGAACATCATCGAATTTCCGATGGAAAGCAAAAACAGACGCCAGTCTTTGTGGAATAATTAAATACAGAAGATATCCATAGGAAATTAGTAACTATAATGAAGGAAGCAGCAGAGTTAACAAGGAAAGCAAACGGAAGCCTCAATAACAAAGGGAGATAATCAAAATCAACAATATAACTGTAGAAAAAGAGAAGAGCTATGATCGTAAGCGCTAAGAGATAAACGTGGAAATGGAGAATTAAACAAACTAATCAACAGAAAATGAGAAAGTGGGCCACATACGCACATACTCTCCTCATACATCAAAATTGAGCAATGCTAAGAGAAATCAGAAGCAATTAACAACTGACCAGAGAGTACTAAAATGGATGTAACGGTCGGGCCTAACTTATAGAAGAAAAAAGAAAATTAGCTTCACTTGAACCAGTTTCATTTGTCGGACGTAGCAGAGAGTACGTCATGTGTTCGTTCAGATCGAATAATTAACCAATCAAATGGTTCTATTTAACTTTCAAACCAGGTAATTTTTTCAAACCGATAATTAACCCGAAAACATATAAAAAGCGAGCCAGCAAACCGAAAAGTTGAGGGGTAGAAAATTCACTCGCGTCAAAAGAAACAACTTAGTACTGCGGTGACTTCAAAGGAATCCGACTGACTACTCGCAGAAGACTCATTATTGACGCTTGCTTTCTTGGAAACAATATACAAACAACAAGGATGGATAAATGCACGCGCACAAATCTATATAAATATTTATTAAGATCAGTTGAACCATCTGAGTATCACTTTATGCATGAAACTAATAGTAACATTGAGTTTTGTGTCTCTTAGAATCTCTTGGCTTGCATATTCCCATCGCTCGAGAAACATATAAAAATCTACACATTTAGTTAAAAAAAAAACATCCTTGTTGATGGCTAATAGAAGAGTCGAAAGCGCTCGGGTATATAGAATATTTGGACAATTTTTTTTTTAATTAAACAATATTAATTACAGTTACCGGCTTGAATATCCGAGAAATTTCGTAGAAAATATGCGTTCTCCAATCGGAATCTATATTTAAGTGGTATAGCATGTCAAATGAAATGACGGTTCCGTATAGGACACATGTTCGATTCCTGTCAGAGGATGCATATTTTCTATGACAATTTCTCGGACATTCAGGCCGGTAAGTGTAATTAATACTGTTTAATTAAAGAAACAAAACATCTACTTTTTATATTTTTTTTATATATTTCTTTTTATATTTTTATATTTATATTTTACATTTGATACGCCATGAGCAGATATGAATGTACGTGAGAGAATCATGGAAGATTGTAGTTTAAAGACTGTAAAATCGACCTTGCTAACCGAACGCTCCTCTGTGGCCCAAACGGTTAAGGCACGTTAAGCTATATAACGGTCCGAATAGGTTACAGGTTCGATTCCTGTCGGAGGACGAATAGTTTCTTTGAAAATTTCTCGGTCATTCAGGCCGGTAAATGTTGTTCAATACTGTTTATTATACACAGACCATTTACTTAAATATTTGTATCTATTAAAAGAATGTATAAACATAAAAATGTCTTTAAAATAATATATATATGTGTGTGTGTGTGTGTGTGTGTGTGTGTGTTATGGTCCAGGTTCCTTGTACCACGGTGATGGTCCAAGGCAGAACCAATGAAGAATAACTCGAACACAGGTATGGAATAACACAGATGTATTACAAACAGAATATGTACAAAAGAAGTAGAAGTGTTAGTAATAACAATCAGGTTAGGTTAGAGAGAACGATGTTGTCTCGACCAGTATCACTATTCCAATCTCTTACTGTAATCGTCTGACGCGACTATGTCTCTGACTGACTCACTGCCTCTGACTCACACTACTGCTTCCTCTTGAGGCGCAGTATTTATGGTGTACGGGACAGTCTTTTAATATTATGGGTAAGTTCCCATAACAATATATATATATATTAATACATGTTTCATTAAATAATATAGATAAGTGTTGTCTATATATTTTATGTAAGATTTTTTCATATAGTCTGATAAGCTTAATAACATTATCATTAAACAATGAAAGAAAATCACAATATTGATACATATTTTTTAAAATCCAATCTAAGCTTTCGGCTTACATAAGCCATTATCAAAGATGACAATTACACAATATATTTAAGCAATACACGAACAAGAAATTGATGATAGTCTTGTTTGTTTACATGGATGATTTCCAAGCAACGATAAACACGTGCATATAAAACGCTGAAAGCGAAAATCGCACAACAGCTCATGACGTCACACATGACCACGCGAGAGAGAATCCGATGAGTATTGAGTATGGAAAGCCGTTGGTATGAACCAATGACTTCTGTTACTAATTATAGGCATTTAAGGATATTTTTGGAGATTTCATAGTTTATTTTGTTCAGGTTAGGTTTCAACTGTTTTATGTATATAGCTTCAAGAATTTTTAGTTTTTGTTTATTGTCTTCATGTTTAAGTATAGTTGTGTTTTCGACGAGGATTTTCTGGAATTGTGTATGCGGCCAGGCATGTTGTTTTAAATGCCTAAAAATGTTAGAGTTATCATTCAAATGTAGTGTCAAGCGTCGTGAAAGCGAGTTTGTGGTGTGACCAACATAGATATTATTTAGTTCGTTGGAGATACAATCTCCCAAAGGGCACCTGAATTTGTAAACTATGTTGTTTTTTTTCAAATCGCTAACCGGGGGAGAAGAATCATTGCGAATAATTGAGTTGAATATACTAGATTTAGTGTAGTATATAATTAACTTAATTTTTTTGCTAGGATCTGTTGTAGATATGTTAGTATTTACTAATTTCTTTAGTATATTTTCATCTTGTTTATAATTAGTATGCATTTGATTACGATATAGGAGATTAATATGTTTGAGATTAGTAGAAGCAGTATTATGTACTATTTGCTTAGTATTGAGATTTCTAAGAAAGCATCTTATTTGTTCATCAATTATATAGTTTGGAAAACTATTATTAACAAGTGTTTGTTTTATATTCTTTAGTTCACTGTAAAAAATCTGTTTTGTGGATGAATTAGTTTCTGCACGGTGTATTAGATGTTTTATAATTGCAATTTTGTAGTAATATGGGCATTCGCTCTTGTAGTTAAGTGTACATGAATTTATGCTAGTAGGTTTTTTATATGGCGAAATAGTAAATTTGTTATTATTTGTTTTTATCAATATGTCAAGGAAAGGAATTTTATTAGTAGTATTGAGTTCATACGTGAATTTGAGGACAGAATTATTTTGGAAACATTTTTGTAGTTGAAGTATTTCATCTGTATTTTCAACTAACATAAGAATATCATCAACGTATCTTACATAAATTCAGGTGCCCTTTGGGAGATTGTATCTCCAACGAATTAAATAATATCTATGTTGGTCACACCACAAACTCGCTTTCACGACGCTTGACGCTACATTTGAATGATAACTCTAACATTTTTAGGCATTTAAAACAACATGCCTGGCCGCATACACAATTCCGGAAAATCCTCGTCGAAAACACAACTATACTTAAACATGAAAACAATAAACAAAAACTAAAAATTCTTGAATCTATATACATAAAACAGTTGAAACCTAACCTGAACAAAATAAACTATGAAATCTCCAAAAATATCCTTAAATGCCTATAATTAGTAACAGAAGTCATTGGTTCATACCAACGGCTTACCATACTCAATACTCATCGGATTCTCTCTCGCGTGGTCATGTGTGACGTCATGAGCTGTTGTGCGATTTTCGCTTTCAGCGTTTTATATGCACGTGTTTATCGTTGCTTGGAAATCATCCATGTAAACAAACAAGACTATCATCAATTTCTTGTTCGTGTATTGCTTAAATATATTGTGTAATTGTCATCTTTGATAATGGCTTATGTAAGCCGAAAGCTTAGATTGGATTAAAAAAAATATGTATCAATATTGTGATTTTCTTTCATTGTTTAATGGTAATGTTATTAAGCTTATCAGACTATATGAAAAAAACTTACATAAAATATATAGACAACACTTATCTATATTATTTAATGAAACATGTATTAATGAAAAAATGCTGCCTAAATACACACACACAATATATATATATATATATATATATATATATATATATATATATATATATATATATATATATATATAATGATCTACTTTTTGTTGTGACTGGAAAAATTGCTTGTTAATTTTAATGCCTCTAGAACGAAACTGCTCTCTTTTAATCGTCTGAGAGACCCGTTTTTACCTTCTATCAGTATGGCTGATGCTAACCTCCAGGTGAGTGTTTCATTTCACCTTCACGGACTAACGTTTACCGTTGACGTGAAGTGGAAAGATTATATTGAATCAAATTCTAGGTCTGCTGCTAGGAATGTTGGTTCTCCGCGTCGTGCTAGACAATTTTTCCCGCCAGAATCTATCTTATATATTTATAAGTCTATCGTTCGTTCATAGTCTGAATATTGCTGCCATATATGGCCTGGTGCTCCTGCTAAATATTTAGAGATTCTTGATAAAATCTAAAGAAGACTTGTAAATGTTACTGGCCCTGATCTGGCACCTCACCTTTAATCACTTTCTCACCGCTGTAATGTAGCCTCTCTGTAATTTTCCTATAAATATTTTCATGGTATTTGTTCTGATGATCTTTTCTTTATGGTACGTAGACTTTACGAATTTAAGCAAAGTATTAGATCGGCAACAAGGATTCATCATTTTACAGTTGAAATGGCTAGATGTAACCATAGGTTCTATGCGAACAATTTTTTCTATCACACTTCTCGCTTGTGGAACTCTTTTCCGACTTCTTACTTCTCAGTTAACTTTGATTATCAAAAATTTAAATGCAATATCAATCGTTATCTATTCTCTTAATTCTTTTTTCTTTTAATTTTCTCTGCCCTTAATAGTGTTTTCCCTTCATATTCTTTTACATTCAGTAACCGCCTTGTGTCTTAGTGACTTTATTGCTTTGCATGGGGTGAAATGATTAAAAAAATATATGTTGTTGATTTATTTAAGATGGGATGATCTATTATTGCGCGTCTCTAATTTGTATTTAGAGACAATTCGTTTACAATTTTTCTAGTTGAATCGTTCACATATAAAGGATCCATTATTATCCATTATTGTACGCAATTAGATTACAATAAAATTTGTATTTTATATTGTTACGAGGATGTATTTCTATAAAAAGAATGTCGCAATAAGGTTAAAATTTATAGTAAGGGATTCTACTGAGTCCTACCTGTTAATACAAAAAGTTTTCTTTCATGAAGTAATTGTAAAATAGAGAAATTTGGAATAGAACGTTTGAAAGATTCGAGATCATTCCAGTATATTCGAGAAGAATCTAGATGATTCGAGAAACATCTAGAAAAATGCAAATTAGGTGTTAGCCCCTATAAAATAGGTTTTTGGGTAAAGGGTTGTCAGTTGGTGTAAAGGAATTGCAGCCAGTAACCACTCCGGCTTTTGATTCGAGGATTGTTATATCCAACCGAAAGAATCTCTATGAAAAGTTGCTGACCAACAAAAACCCAAAAAGAGAATTTCATGGAACAAATCTGGTAAATAGACTTTTGACTAATTTTCATTGACCAAACTAGGAATTTATCTTTATTTACACACATTTGTGGATTTCCAGTAATAGCAACTAAATTACTTCGCTAGCCTTAACGTAGTAAAGACACTTGACTCTCCACCCTTCTCCCTTGTAACACTTCGCCAGTAACTCTGTGTTTTCAGTTTTGTATAGCCAATTGTATATCTTGTATATATTTTATTTTGTGTTTTTTCAGTAAATTAAATATTGTTTGTGATTTCGCTCTGTGTTTTGGCAAATCATTCTTTTTCCTTTGTTACAATTATCAACACGTAACAATATGAATACTGCTTTATAAAAATTGAGATATAGTAGAGTGGGGGCCCCATATCATAGATTCGGGGGTCGCACGAGACTTTTGTACCGGATCTGGTTTCTGAAGTTCCACAGATCAAGATGGTAGAGGACGTCCATCTGCAATTGACAATCAACATCTGAAAACCCTCGTCAAAATGTCAGAGAAATGTCTGTGATAACGGGTGTCAGCATTTCAATAGTATCGGACCATCTCAAGAAAATTGGCAAGATAAATGGGTTCTGCGTGAAGTCAGTGAAAATCAAACAGTTCGACGTCTGTTCCAATCCTGCATCTGTAATATTCAAATGATCCATTTCTTGATTGAATAGTGACTTGCGACGTGAAATTGATCCTTTATGACAATTGTAAGCGTTGCTTAATGGTTTGATGAAAGACCTCATCATTTCCCAAAATCGAAATTGCACCACAAGAATATTACCGTGATTCTCTGGTGGTCTGTCATTGGCGTTATCCATTATAGCTTTCCGGAATCTAACCAAAGCATCACTACCGGAGATTAATGCCGGGAACTGGATGAAATGCGGATTCACTTAAGTAAAATGCGACCAGCAATGTTTAATCGACGATGTCCAATTCTGCTTTATGACACTGCTTAGCACATTTTGCCAAAATGACACTGCAGAAGCTCACCGACTTTGGATTGAAAACTTTGTCACATCCACCATATTCTCGCGACCACTCATCCATTGAATACCATTTTTTGAAGCATTTGGTTATTCTTTAAGCCAAAAGACATCCCGTTGCGAAAAGAAAAGTACAGAAACTGCATTTACAGATTTCTTTGTATTCAAACCATAAAGACTTAAATAAATTGTAACTTGATGGCAGAAATGTATAGATGTTCGGGGTTCCTATTATATTATTCATATTAAACAAACTAATAAATGTTTAATGGATGTCAATTACCAGTTATCTCCTGTTAATTTTCTCTCTGCCTTAGCCTGGTATTGAACTCACACTCTTTGGGTCCTGTTACTGGATCTAACTAACGCTTTTATCCACTGTGCCATGTGTCCTTGAGGACACATGGTACAGTGGATAAAGGCGTGGCACGTGGAACTAGAACAGACAATAATCTGAATAATGTAAATAATGTACATAATACCTCATCTCAGAAATATAGACAGATTCTGAAGAAGGCCGGAGCGTACAACGGCCGAAACGTTGTAATGAATATGACGACAAAAATGAGGACAATAGTCCGAATAATGTAAATAATGTACATAATATCTCATCTCAGAAATATAGACAGATACTGAAGGATGCACGTGGAACTAGAACAGTCTACCCCAGTGAGCGAAATAAAGGGTTCAGTTCAACATTCCAATCACCTGAAGAAGGCCGGAGCGTACAACGGCCGAAACGTTGTAATAAAGATGGCAACAAAGACGAGGACAATAGTACGAATAATGTAAATAATGTATTACATTTTTGTTAGATTTTAACTAAACTCCTAACTATACTAACACATATTTTTCATTATTCATTATTGATTATTTTTTCTTTTAAATTGTTACTGATGGCTAACCTTCTAAGAACGAATTAATGCTTGACATATTTATTAAATCTGGTCAACTGAAATTGTTTGAAATTACATTTGATCAGATAATAGCATTGATTTTACTTGAAGTCTGCGTATTCAAAAAATTAAATGAAGCGTTAAATGAAAGACAACTTTAATACGGTGGAAAGAAACAACGCAAGCGGGAAGTTAAAGGACGTAATGACGAGTTTTTTTCTCTTCAGTAGCTCTTTACGATTATAGTTGAAAGTAATATTGGCATTCAACGTCTTCATCAGTTTTGTCTGCGTTTTATATTCCAAAGACAAAGTCTATAACATCTCTTAGTTCACAGGAATCTCTTTCGCAGACTCGATACTTAACATTCGAGTTTCTGGAAAGTAATCCTCAGACAATATCAATGTGGAATTCACAGTCTACCGCTCACGCGGACACACACGCATGCACATAAATATATTTAGATAATTATTAGGATAAGAGAGCTAAATGAGGAAAGAGAGAGAGAGAGAGAGGGGGGAGGGAAAGGAAGAGGGAGAGAAAGAGAGAGAAGATTGTTGTTGTGGCCATGTTAGGGCCAGAAATAAAGACACATGAGAGGAATTGAGTTAAACAAATATATTAAACAAAAACAGTAATACAAACATATAAAAACGAGAGTGTTACAGCAAGAATGTTCGGTCTGACTGTCAGAGCTGGGAGAGTCCATACGTGCGTGGGTAAATTACCATAACAATTGAGTTGCCCCGATCTTCCATGTAGGAAGGGTCTGCTTGA
>OZ038486.1:130819519-130853808 GCA_964036315.1 Acanthosepion esculentum | reverse complement strand
GAGAGAGAGAGAGGGAAAGAGAGAGATGGGAGAGAGAGGGGGAAAGAGAGAAAGAGAGAAAAGAGAAAGAGAGAGAGAAGGGAAGAGAGGGAGAGAAAGAGAGGGAAAGAGAGAGAGGGGAAAGAGAGAGAGGAGAAAATAGAAAGAGGGAAAGATTTAAGAAAGATGAAGCAGCTAGACTGTATGTGAGTGTGTGTGTGAGAGAGAGAGAAGGGGAAAGAAAGAGAGAGGTAGAAAAGAGAGAGAAAGAAAGGAAAAAGAGAAAGAGAGAAAAGATTTAAGAAAGATGAAGCAGCTATACTGTATGCAGGTGTGTGAGCGTGTGTGTGAACGTGTGTGAGAGAGAGGGAAAGAGAGACAGAGGCAAAAGAGAGAGAGGAAGAAAGAGAATGAGAAGGAAAGAGGAGAGGGGATGAGAAGGAGAGAATAAGAAAGAGAGGAGAGTAAGAAAATAGAAAGAGAAGGAAGAGAGAGTAGGAGAGAAGGGAGAGAGAGCGGGAAAGAGAGAGAGAGTGGGAGAGAAAATGAAACAGAGGAGAGGGGATGAGAAGGAGATAAAAGAAAAGAGAGGAGGGAAAGAAAATAGAAAGAAGAGGATGAGAGAGAGGGAGAGAAAAGGAGAAGGAGAGAAAGGAGAGGGCGAGAGAAAGAAGGGAAGAGAAAGAGAGAGGGAAAGTGTGTGAGAGAAAGGTAGAAAGATGAGACAGGAGGGAGATGAAGAGAAAAGAAGATAGGGGAAAGAGAGGGAGAGGAATAAAAAAGAAGTAGATAGAGAGGAAGAGAGAGAGAGGGAGGTTATTGTGAGAGAAAAGGAGAGAGGTGTGGGCGAGTAAATGCGAGGGGAAAGAGGGGAGATGAAGAAAAATAGAAAGAATATATACAGAGGGAGCGAGAGGAGCAAAGAGTTGGAAAGAGAGAAAGAATGTGAGAGAAAAAGAGAATAGGGAGAGAGGGAGAGAGAGATGGGAGTTAAATAAAGAATAGACAAAAAAGGATAGGCGGAGAGAGAGTGGGGAAAGAGTGAAAGGAAGAAATGAAGTGGGGAGAGAGAAGAAGAGAAAACACAAAATAGATAGGGAAACAGAGAGACGGGGAAAACCTAGAAAAAGTAATTCCAAACGAATTCTTTTTAAACACACACACACACACACACAACACACACACACACACACACACACACACACACAAGGTTTTTATATATATAATCTAGCCGATTTTATTTAGATTTTTTGTTTTTGTTTTAAAAGGAATCTAAATGAAATCGACTAGATTATCTCCTGCATCTCTCCTGGACGGTCTCCTTGTTTAAGTTGGTGAATGCTGCCATAATCCTTGCATTCAGTTCATCATTGGTGTTACAAGGAGTTTTGTTGATTTCTCTTTCAACTGCGCCACGCACATAATAATCAAGGGTGGGTTGCAATGTGCGGGGTTTAGGTGGCCAGATGTAAGGTGTGATGTGGTCGCAGAAATTGTCTGACACTCATGCCTTTGTTCTTTTGCTTATGTGGCATGGTGTAGAGTCCTCTTATTCGACAGAGAGTCTTCCAGCAGCCACCCTCTTGACCCAGGGCAGCACTATCTCCTCAAGACACTTGTTGCAGGCCACCGTGTTGAGTCTGAGGCCCTCACCAATTGTGGGAGGATGAATGGAGGCATAACGTCGCCATCACTAGTGATCGCTCCAAACACTTTCGTAATCACCATTAGACTCATCCAACACTTTCCGAATCCTCCGCACTGTCCTCAGTTGACACCCAAACACTCTGAAATGTTCGTATTGGAGCTTCCGACGCGAATGCCAAGCAGTACAGCATGGCGTTTCCAAATTACTGGCGGAGTGAATTGCATCATGGTGCTCTTTTTCTCGTAGACGGTGCCCAACTGAGACTACTATACTGTGCAATCGACATCAAAAACAAACAACGCGCGAAATTAAAAATATAAGATGGGGACAATTTACCCATCGCACCCTATATATATATATATATATATATATATATATATATATATATATATATATATATATATATATATATATAAGAATAGGAAAAGGAAGATTATATGGTTCAACCCACCTTTCTGCAGATTATGCAATATTAATACTGGCAAGTTTTTCCTAAATTTAATAGATAAACACTTTAGTAAAATAATCCACTAAAGAAAATTTCTAATAGAGAAACCTTGAAAATTAGTTACTCATGTGGAATAATGTGGAAAAATTATAAATTCCCACAATAATAGGCTTCTTTAAAAAAATTCATAGTAGTCAATCAGAAAGGAATAACCCCACCTGTAATTGTAGGGTAAAAACCGAATGCCCAGTAATAGGAATGTGTATGACAGAATAGGTGGTGTGTGAAGCCACGAAAATATAAACCTGAAAAAGGTTTATACTGGAATATCTGCAGGATGTTGGAAACAACGTCTATATAACCATCACCATTCCTTCAATAATAAATCCATCAATCATCAAACAACACTGTCTCAATATTATTGGGAACTTGTGGATAATGGCTCCACCCTGCAATTGAAATGTAGGATCATATCTAGGACATGAACTCCTAACAATTTCAGAGACAGATGTAAACTTTGCATTAAGGAGAAAATATTTATAATTAAATATAATAACCCGGAAGAACTGTTAAACTATCGCAAAGAAATTATCTTCAAATGCAGACACAAAGATCGATTCAACGTCTCAAACAATACCTATTTCGGGAGACTTGTCCTTGAGAACTTTGAAATATGTACTAATGCATATGGTCACTATGTGCGATTCGATGTGTATGTTTGTTTGTGTATGTATATGGTATATGTGTATATGTGTTTATGTGTATGAATGTGTATATTTGCGTGCATATGTATATATATATATGTGCATGTAAATATGTGTGTATGCGTGTGTATGTATATATGTATATTTATGTGTTTGTTACTATATGTGTATATATGTGTATATGTATCTACCGGTATGTATGTATGTGTTCTTATATGTGTATATGTATGTATGTATGTGTATGTGTGTGTATATGTGCATATGTATGTATATGGATATATATATATATATATATATATATATATGCATATATATGTGTATGTAAATGTATGTTTATGTGTATATGTGTATATATGTATATATGGGTGTATATGTATGAATATGTATTTCGACTTAGTTGTGAGTGTATTTATGGTTTTGTATATATATATATATATATATATATATATATATATATATATATATATATATATTGATTGATTGTTTATTGTTTACATAATTAGACATACTGTGTTTTTGTTGTGGAAATTATGTTTTTCTTCTTTATACTCAGAATTATAAGACATCAGTTTTCTGAATATGGTGCCATATATGTATGGTTTTTGTATGCGTATATATATATATATATATATATATATATATATATATGTGTGTGTGTGTGTGTGTGTGTGTTAGATGTATGTTGATTGAATTATTTAGTTTATATTAGTATATAATTGTATATTTTCCTTCTTAGTAATTTTGTGTTTTGTTTATTTTACCTTTTTTTAATTCTATACTATTATTATTATTATTATTATTATTATTATGAAGGTTTTTATGCTTAATTTTATTCATATTTAATAATATCTTTTTCTTTTTATATTTATTATTTCCTATTTTGAAAAAAAATCTTTAATGAAAAATACTATATATACATATTTAAAAAAAATTCTTTACGTCATTTTTCTCTAAGAATATAATTATTAGTATTAGTCTTATTCCCCCCAAAATGCAAAAGTGTCATAATTGTCTGATTACATGCTGTGGACAGAAAATGTATTCATTTGTATACAGAAGATTGCCGGTGTCTAGCCATTTTCCTCTAATTTATTTCCTGCCTTTCCTTCCTTTTCTTTGCTCTCTTTGTCTAGTCTACTTTCTATTTTCCTTTGCATATACTTGATAATTAGGTCAATATATCTACTCTCTCCACCACACTTTCGATATGTCTCTTTCTCTTTCTTTCCCTTCCAAATTTTGTTTACATATCTGTTATAGTGAAAGACACCTTGTCTAGATAATAGACTCTCCCATCTATTATAAGTAGGAGTCAGTAGTAGTCGAAGGGAAAAGAAGTAGTCAGCGACCACAACTCGATTACTCTGCGTAACAATTTATTACAAGTTCCTAACGTTTCTGTACGTAAAACCTATTTAGGACGCATTTAGTCCGAATACAGTTTCCACTAAGGAAATAACTCCACAACAATATCCTTCTTTTCCCCCTCACCTTATCCCTTTCTAAATACATACCCTTTTTCCATCTCTCCCTTCCCCATTTTAAACCTACCTTCTGTGTTGAAATGTGTCGCGAAAAAAGAAAAAAAATTCGTCTCTCTCCTATTGTCGTAGTGACGGGCACAGTCTCCACTTCTGAGACGAACTGCCCTCCTTCTCATTCCAGCCCTTTACATAGAGCTTGGTAACTCGCCTATGCAAAACACCAACAAGCCAGCTACCAATCACAGTTTCCGCGCATGTCCATCTCCACTCACTTTGGGGTTGTCAAGTTGACCGACCAACTCATTACACACCCTCTGATCTTATGATCACAAAGCTCCTCAGATCGAGAGATGGTCGCGTTTGTCTGATGACTGCGTCCGCATATATACAACTTGCACGCTTGACATATTGGGATGACCACACATGCGCGAACTCGCTTGCTCCGAGGTGGCAGATTTCCAGATTCATCTCGTGTCTCGCTGTCATGATCGCACACCGTCAACTCGGGGCAAGCCTCTTCTGCCGGGCACTCCTTCTGAGCGGGTTGACATGGTCCTCATCCTCGGATGAACTCTCATCCGTTGAGCTGCCATCCGCCTCTGGACAGCTGGCCACGTTGACGTCCGCAGGTAGAGTGTTGATGTCTGAGGCAAAGCTCAGTGGATCCGGCTTTAAATACACCACAAGTGCACCATCTTCAGAGTTACTTCCATCATCTGATGATTAAACAAATTTATGCATAAATTAATAATTATATATATATTTTTTCTGCCTGGAAAAATTTGTTATTCGTTTATTTGTATTTGAATGTACGGTCTGATGAATTAGGATCGAAATCTCGGCTCTAAGGAAATAAATTATCACCATGACATTTTAAAGTCTGCTTTTTCATAATAATAATTAATATTTGCTCTGTTTTTACATTGAGTTTTCTGGATTATATCCTCTTTGGAATTATCCATATGGATTAACAAATAATATCAGTATTTATATATATATATATATATATATATATATATATATATATATATATATATATATATATATATATATATATATATATATATATATGTGTGTGTGTGTGTGTGTGTATTTAGGCAGCAATCCTTCTTTCATGAACATTTCATTGAATACGACAGACAAGGTGCTTTGATTTAGTTTCTTACGCAATTTCTCATGCGATCTAATAATTTTCTTCTTTTCAGATGATATAAAAACTGTTCGAATATTCTTTTTATCCGAGCGCTTTCGGCTATACATTTAGCTATTTTCAAGGATGAAATATTTTAACTGTTAAATAAGAAATAGTTTGTTGCATGTATGTATTAATATAATGTTTTCATTTTTAAAAACACGGCCAATATATTGTGTCCATGTTCATAGTTGATATTACGGAGTATTGTTTTTTTTTTATTAATAAGACTTCCATTATTTTTAGCCTTTTTTGCATGTAGATGATGCTATTATATTTGTGTTGCCAACAAGTATGTTACGAATAGGGTCCGGAAGGTCTCCATGAATATTTAAATTACATTTTATTTACTAATTATTTATTTTTTCCTCATCAATAGGAGTAGATAGGTTCGCCTATCGCCTGGTTCACAATCTTCTCTGGTCTTGCGAACTGGAATAAAGGTTTATTGCGTGTTTCCTGTTTAAGATTGGGTTTTCAATTCCTTCTAAAGTCACCGAAGGTCGTTCAAAATGTCCTAAACCTCACACAGAAAAAAAGAGCCATAGCTGAACATTTTTTGTTGTGGCAACACACTACCACTTCATATAAAACTAGAAAAGCTAGTTCAGATTTCTGTTTAAATTTCTGTGAGTGAGGCCCACACAAAGGTGATGAGTGAGGCCCACACAAAAGTGGTGAGTGAGGCCCACACAAAGATGGTGAGTTAGGCCCACACAAAGGTGAGAGGTGTGTGACAAATCTAAAAATGGACAAAACAGAAGCTGAACAGGAATAAAGTATCTGCAAAAGAAAGGTATGCCACCCAAGGAAATCCACGAGGACACTTGCTGAGGACGCCCCTTCCTATGCAACTGTGAAGACGTGGGCTACGGAATTCAAGCGAGGCAGGGACTGCACAGAAGATGACCCTCGGTCAGGTCGTCTAAAAACTTCAACCGCTGATGAATAAGTTAGTCATTCACCGCATGGTTTTAGATGACAGACGTCTTATTGCCCAGCAGATAGCTAAGTCCATAAATATTAGTTCTGGTTCAGTCAGTACTGTTTTAACTGAGATCTTGGGGATGAGCATGCTGTCTGCAAGATGGGTCCCAAGAGATGCTGCCACCAGGGCAGAAGCTGAAAAGGGTTGACATTTTCAAGACACGTCTGATTCGCTACGAGGCTGACCCTGAGAACTTCTACCGCAGATTAGTAACTCAAGATGAAACCTGGGTTCGCCACTACGAATTTGAATCAAAGATTCAAAGCAAACAGTGGAAACACCCTCGGAGAAGTTCAAGCAGGCAGCGTCTGTTGCCAAGGTGATGGCTTTTGTTCTTTGAATTCTGAAGGCGTAATCATGATAGACTACCTGGAAAAGGGAAAAAAACTATTAGTGGACAGTACTATGCATCAGAATTAAGACAACTGAAAGAAGCAATCAAGTCAAAACGCACAGGGAAGCTGAGGGCAGGTGTGCCATTGCTCCAGGGTAACGTGTCCACTCACACTGCTCAGGTTTCATTAGCTGAATCAGCCAATTGTGGTTTTGAATTCCTACTTCCATCTTCTTAGCAGATGTAGCTCCATCTGACTTCTTCCTCCCACCTGCGTGGTCGCGATAATGGAAACAATGATGAGATCATATGTGCCATGGAGGAGGTTTTGGAGGACCAAGACGCCACCTTCTTCCGTGATGGGATTGCAAGGCTTAAGCTTTTGTTTTGTTTGTTTTGTTTTGTTTTACGGCATATCAACCTCAAAGGGTCATTTAATGCCGATGGCTTTTTTTTAAATATTGTTTTGTTAGAAAACCATTTCTGTTTCTCCCTTCCTTTTTTTTTTTTTTTTTTTTCCTTTTTCCTTTTAAACGTATAACTTTCTTTTAAATTTTCTGATAGAGGCCGATTTTCTTGAAATACGAAAAAATGATTTGGGGGCTGTTTTTTTTCCAATATATCTTTAATATTATTTTCTTTGTAGAGATTTTTTCTTGTTTCTGTGAAATCAATGCAGTCTGTTAGAATGTGTTTAATTGTGAATGGGGTTTGACATGGTATACAGAAAGGTTGATCTTCTCTTTTCAGGAGATATGAGTGGGTTAAAAATGTCTGGCCTATTCTTATTCTTGCAAGTGTAACTTCTTCTTTTCTTAAGCATCGTTAGATCAAGTGCATTGATGTCAAGGGGGACTATACTGAAAAATAGTGAAAAACTTTTTTGTTTCTCCAAATTCTTATGGGTAAGGCTTATAACTTTTGAATGACCCTCGTACTTCTAACGTCTCCGCCTGAACTTTTATTTACTAATTATTTATTTATTCCTTTTTCTCTTCAATAGGGGTAGCTAGATTCGCTTATCACCCGATTTCACACTGCTCCCTGATCTATTGAACAGGAGTAGAGGTTTATCCCTTGTTTCCTGTTAAAGATTGTATTTCTGGTTTCTTCTAAAGTCTACTTTAAATCTATACTTCTAGCGTCTCCGTTTGAACCCTGGGATTTCATTTAGTAACCATTTGTTTCTTTTTTATCCTCTTCCTCTCTGTAGGAGTGGGTAGGTTCGCCTATAGCCCGGTTCACACTGCTCTATGGTATTTTGAACAGGAGTAGAGCTTTATCTCTTCTTTTCGGTTTAGGATTGGGTTTCCTGTTTCTTCCAAACTTTTTAAAAAATTTCTTTCATTCTCAATATCCCATTGCGTCTTAGTCTCATTATCGTCTTACTTGGGGTGTAGTGATTAAAAAAAAAAGGAGTTAAATATTTTTCGTTTAAATTTTCTGCGTTTTTAGACATAAAGCAACAATAACTGTCATATTGGTGCTTACAAATTTAAAATAATGGTGATTCGGTACATATCATGGCAAACGCCGAGTTCGAACTCCAGTCGAATCCATTACATTCACTTACGTGCTAATACCCTTGGGAAAGGTATGAATCCTCTTCTTTTTCCCGCCAACTATGAGTAAATAGGAGGACAGGCCGGGTTCTATAGACTTGGACGGTAACTGGTCTACCGCAGAAAGAAATGGCAACCTACCGCGGGAAAAAATCTGCTTCTTCAGTCATGTCTCGAAAGATAGATGATCGCCTACGCGTGTATCACGCATGGCACGTAACTGACTGAAGGTATTTTTGTAAAAAGTTGAACGTCTAAATGGTTATAGGTAATAGCTTTTCATAACTCTCGATGTGAAAATTCTAATCAATAGAAAACTGTCCTGACGTAATGTTCTGTTATCACGTTAAAGAATTCATCAGCGTTAACAACTTTCATATAATGCGATAAGTCCGAGAGACAAGCTCAGGATGTCGTCTGCCATGTGGAAAGGATCAGCTCACAAGCGATAGGCTAGAACAATTGGAACCATCTCGTCGCGTTAGGCTAAAGAGACCGTCCAGATAAAGGATATCTCCATAAGAACTGTTTTTTGTGAAGCGTAGCATAACTTTTTGTTATCCAACTCTCTCTGAATAAAGTTTTATTTCTTTTGTCTACACGTTTCTTAGGTATAATTTGATATAGGGCTGAAATGGGACAAGAAAATACTAAAAAAGAAGAGAAAGAAAAACAATTTTTATTCTCTTCTGTCATACACGACAAGTAGCCAAAGCGATGAAGAAAAGTCACCCAGAATAAAGTGACAGTTAAAGGGAATATTTATCTGACAGGCGCTCACGAAGATCTTGACGTGTCAAGATAATAGCACCAGAAAAACGCTAATTGTAATTCTAAAATAGTATCGCAACAATATCACTCTCTCTTACACACACACACACGCGCACACACTCATCTTAGACTAAGTGTGCTCATATCTGTGTTAGTCTGTTCATATCTATCTATCTATGTTATTCTGTTGCAATATATCTATTTTAGTCTGTTCATATCTATCTATCTATCTATCTATCTATCTATCTATCTATCTATCTATCTATCTATCTATCTATCTATGTTATTCTGTTGAAATATATCTATCTTATTCTGTTCATATCTATCTATCTATCTATCTATCTATCTATCTATCTATCTATCTATCTATCTATCTATCTTATTCTGTTCATAGCTATCAATTTTACTCTATTCATATCTATCTATCTATATATCTATCTATCTATCTATGTTATTCTGTTCATATCTATCTATTTTACTCTATTCATATCTATCTATCTATCTATCTATCTATCTATCTATCTATCTATCTATCTATCTATGTTATTCTGTTCATATCTATCTATTTTACTTTATTCATATCTATCTATCTATCTATCTATCTATCTATCTATCTATCTATCTATCTATCTATCTCAATCTGTTTCTATCTATCTATCTATCTATCTATCTATCTATCTATCTATCTATCTATCTATCTATCCCAATGCATGCTTTTATTTTTGGCCACCAACAATTGCCTTTCTTCTAGATTTTAGGGTAGAGATCGAGTTTCGAAACTTAAAATACAAACGTTATTATTGTTCCATTTCCTCCGTTTACCGGGACTTTCTGTGTTACTATAAATTCAGCTCTCTGAAGAATTAGCAGTTTTGATGTATTTAACGTGTAACATTGAAAACAATGTTGCGTCCAACAATTTACAATAATTCTTTGCATTTATCTTGGCATAATCATCAACTTTGAAGTGGCCTATAATTTCAATATCTGCAATAATATCCTAAAAGGTTTCTCCACATTTCTTCTGTCGACTAAGTAGTGTTGGTTAAATATTCCCATGAAGGGCTCAACTACTGACTCAACTTTTAACTCTAACTCCGTCCAGTGTAGTTCTACTTTCATTAGTAAAAAATACATTTAAGAAATCAGCTTGATGAGCACCGGGCCGTGTATTATTTATCAGTAAGCTCATTTTGAAGGTTATTTCTGTTATTTATTCACTAGGTGTCCTAAGATTTGTGATGAATTCCATCTTAACACAGCGTCTCAAAATTTTGGTTGAGTTCCATCTTAACTCGATGTCGCAAATGTTCCCTCAATGTCCCAATTTTATGGCACTATGCTAAGTTTATCAAATATAAAAATGTATAAATTACTTCAAATTAGTGCTGAAAAGCGCGTCTTTCCGATCATTTCTACTCAAGTGAGTTCGTTTCTCAATGTGGCTCTTGTGAGTTATTTTTAGGCCTATACATCCCCGTAAGACATTATTTCTAGACAGATATCCAACCAAGGTTAACGATTAGGTGAGAATTTGTGACTGTGGGTTAGCCAAAACAATCAACGTCCCCCGTACAATGTAGCCTACCTAATTTTGCTCACAAAGCTTGGGTCAATCCATGATATAGTTTTAGACACTCCTTAACAATAACGCATGCAGGGATCGTACCCGCGTGCCGATATTATAAAGACTCCTCTTTGACTAATCGACCATAGTGAGATTCGAACCCGGGTTTCTACCCATTTGGATACAGCCACATTCATTTATAACGTTAAAAAAAACATATCAGAATTGATTTCACAGTTTCCGTAGATTTCAAAGAAAGTGAGGTTTATGGCCACATCATGTTGAAACACAGGTTTCTGTACGATAACCGAAGTTCAGCAACGTCGGGCCTGGTCTTTACCTAGATGGGTGACCACTTGGGAATACCAGGTGCTGTAAACTTAGATGTGCGGGTGGTGTAATAGATAATGGCTCGGAATTGTTCATCGGAGAGCCGAGTTCCAATTCCAGTTCGTTATATTCACTTACGCGCAAATACTCTTGGGAAAGGTATGAATGGACCTTTTCTCCCCCCCCAGTTATGGCCTAATTAGTAAAACTTATATCACTAAAACCATTAGTAACTCCAAAAAATAAAATAAATTAAATAAATAAAATTGCCTACAAATTATAAAGATTTCAGCATTAAATAACCCATAGAAGTGTTGATATACCGCTAAACAAAATCAACCAATCAAACCCATCAATATATTTAGATTTCAGCATTAAATAACCCATAGAGGTGTTGATATGACGCTAAACAAAATCAACCAATCAAACCCATCAATATATTTAGATTTCAGCATTAAATAACCCATAGAGGTGTTGATATGACGCTAAACAAAATCAACCAATCAAACGCATCAATATATTTAGATTTCGGCATTAAATAACCCATAGAGGTGTTGATATGACGCTAAACAAAATCAACCAATCAAACCCATCAATATATTTAGATTTCAGCATTAAATAACTCATAGAAGTGTTGATATGCCGCTAAACAAAAACAACCCAAATCAAAGAAACTGAAAAGATAAATAAGTATCCCAAGGAAGTTGTGGAACATGAAAGTGACAGTTGTTCCAGTCATTATCAGAACACTAGGAATAGAGACACCTTAACATTAGGGGAAGAGTTAGAATCATCCAGATGACGCCGCCATTATTGAAAACTGTTCGAATACTGAGGAAGATGTTGGAGTATTGAGGAGACTTGTTGTCATTTGATCTCCAATGTAAAGTACTAATTACTACTGATGTGAACATTCAATACTACTACTACTACTACTACTACTACTACTACTACTACTACTACTAATGACAAATTATTACCCACTTCAAAATAGAGGACCGGATCTGCTTTCTGCAAATAAGTTGATTTGTTGATATCTTTCATGTAATGTGGCTAGTCCGAGAGACAAGCCCCGGATATCGCCTTTCATGTGACAGGGATCAGCTCACAAACGAAAGGTGAGATAAATAGATACCAGTTTGGAATATCTAGTCACGTTTGGCGGCGAAAAGCATCTAGAGAAAGGATGTCGACCCAAGAATTATTTTTGCGACTAGTAGCATTTTTTTTCGTTATCCAATTTTCTCTGAATAAAGATATTTTGCTTTTCCGTTTCTATAGTAGAAATAGATATACGACTGAAATAAAAAGAAAGAAATTTTTTTTTTTATGAATAGCCTTTTTTGATCGCGTTTACCCAGTATAAGGCACAAGAGCCACTCAAGGCAGATGGTTATTGTATTATGTGTGCGATATGAGCGCAGAAAGAGGAAACAGGAAGTCTGCGGGGATATGGCAGATAGCTAACGACTGGCTCTAGAACTGAAGAAGTTAAGATTGTTCTGCTCGGGGAAGCATCCACATGGGGGTCTGTTCCATAAAGTTATCAAGAAGAAGCTTTCTAATTCGAAAGCCTTTCTTACCAATGTCGCGGTGAAACACATTTTAACTGAATGTACACAGTTAGCCCCCCCCCCCCCCCGTAACACATAAATACTACAAGGAAACTAACACGGGAAAACTATTTGAAAATACAGAAACCGTCCACATAATGTCCTACATTAAAGAAATAGGTTTATATTAAAACAAACTGCTGGCCAAAATCTTAAGGCCAATGAAAATAAAGAAAAATATACTTTTGTGTTGTTAGATTCAACAACTTATTTGAGCAGAACTTCGAAAATTGAAAATAAGAAAAATAAAAATAAAAATTGATTTTAGTATCTCTAGTTTGTAATTCGTACGTTAGGCTCTTCCTTTTGCAAACAACCATGCATGTTGTCTTCTTGCAGTTGATGTTTATTCCTTTCTTCTCGCTTTTCTTCTGTAGGAGTTCTTGTAATTTTCTTTCTCTGTCTGCTATCAACACTGTCTCATCTGCATATCCTATGTTGTTAAGATTGTGGCCGCCATTAATGAATCCTGGTAGGACTTCTCGTTCTCTCAGAATCGCCTTGTTCTAATATCCTTCCTAAATATATATCAATGCTGCTGAGCAGTTCCAATAAATATTTGAGGCGTACTTTATCGAACGCCTTTGCATAATCTATAAAACACAGGTACACATCTTTCTGCATCAGTATTCCGTTTCTCTCTATTCGTGGTTATTTATTTAATTTTCTTTTTCCTCTTCAGATTAATTTTCTTTAAATCCTTTCTTCCGTCTTTCCTCTCTTTAAGAGAATCTCTTTCCATACTGCGCTTTTTTTTCTCTTTTCCTCTTCTCCGCATTACAATTAAAAGTCCCCGCAACCTATATTTTTTAATTAATCTGAATAGTAGGAGGCCTTCGTAAATATGAGCTCTGTTACCAATAGACACATTCATCGGCATAGGAAGTAATTTTAAAATATTATCGCATTACGTAATTTCAAATAGACAGAAAATTATGCCGTAAGCCAATCTGAATGCAAATGAAGAAAAATAACCTTTATTCAAAGGTCAGAGGATTCATGCATATAAGACTGGCAAAATCAATTGATGGAATTCTTGACCAAAATTTTATTAAGATTGGTAGAAGCAGAAATACGAGTTAATATCGAAAGCATCCAAATAAAAGCATTATTAAAAGTGGATTCAGACAAGTGCAGGCTGTATGACAACGAAGTGGGAAAATCTCACTCATATCATTAGCACTTTGTGGAATGCTTGCGTATAATAAATAAAAGCTCCGCCATCAAATAGCGACCTCACATCTGCATTGGTACCTATGTCGGAAATATGAACTTGAAATCGGCTAGAAATGCCACCGCCATAAGCCAGAGATCGTGATCGAAGAATGATCAAACTTGTGGGATTTCAACATCTGCGTTGTTGAGGCCACCAAATCAGACATCGCGGTCGTTGACAAAAGCACAAAAACAAAAAAAAAACAAAAACAAAACAAACAAAAAACAAACAAACAAAAAAACAAACAAAAAACAAACAAAACAAAACAAGAAAATGTTCCTCGTCGACGTGACTGTTCCTGATGATCGTAATATCAAGACCAAAGAAATTGATAATCATAAGATATACACCGAATTGAAGTTGCTAGAATGCGCGGCGCCCAGGCCACTCTTGTCCCAGTTGTCATTGGGACACTGGAGTCTATGAGGTCCTACTGAGACAACCGGCAAAATCGCTTTAGAAGTTTGCGTTGCTTTGCATTGTAATAAATCTACAAAAGGTACTCTCTGGCTGAGGACGTACGAGTGACTTGATGGAGAACACCCATAATCCAAGATCCCCAGTTGAAAACGAAAACGTGGGAACGTAAGTGCCATACATAATAAACGCTTGGGCGATCAAGTCTCTTTTGATACATGCAGGATTAGCAAGAAGATAGAAGATTTACCCGCTGTTTCTGTGTTTTCTGTGGTAGATTGGTTATCAATCATGGTTACAGGATCTTGTTTGTTCTGCTATTCAACCTATAACTACGGGGACAAGAGAGGGATTCATACCTTTTCCAGGGGTATTTGAGCGTAAGTGAATGTAACGAACCTGACTGGAATTCGAACTCGGCTCTCCGATTTCACATTTCGAAACGTTATTCGTTACGGTACACTGCATATCCAAAATAATTTTACTACTAGTTGAATACTTGTGAAGTGTATTTGCGCGGTCGCGTTAGCTTTAATGCAGAAGATATAATAAAGAATATTGTTCTTAAACTGAGAGAAAATGAAGAATTTATTTGTGAAATTTTCATCTAGTAGCGCAAAAATCAAGCCTAGAACGTAATTAAGTTTAAGACACTCCGTACCATTTCCACAGAGTCAAATCATCCTTATTTCCTTCGTATTCCAATTGTAAGGAGAAATTTCCACTCAGCCTATTTTCCAAGTACTGATACTTTGTGGAACGGACCCCTGCGTGGATGCTTCCTTGAACAATCTTTAAAATCGTTGGAGAAGACTTATTTTCCACTCTACAGCCTTTTTCCCCACAAACGCTAAGTTGAAAGCCTATTGCTACACTGCCTCTATTCCCATGGCAAATGTTCAAATGAACACTATTGTTTTACCAGATGAAACCTTTATAGCTACGTTCACGAAATCGAATCAGCCCCATTTTCTCCGTATTCCCAATATAAGCAGGCTCTTATTTCAACTCTTATTTTCTATCCAAGAAATGCAGCTTTGTAGAACAGGCTCACATGTCATGGTTTCCCTGAACATTATAAACGTAACTTCTCCAAGTCCAGCATCAGTTATCACACACACACACACACACATGTATATATATATATATAATAGATAACATATAATGATATATATATATATATATATATATATATATATATATATATATATATTTGTGTATTTAGGCAGCAATCTTTCTTTCATGTACATTTCATTGAAAATGACAGACAAGGTGCTTTTATTTAGTTTTTTTATAAAATTTCTCATGCGAAATGAAATTTGCATATATATATATCTTTACAGTCTCTCTCTCCCCCCTCTCTCTCTCTCTCTCTCTATATATATATATATATATGCGTATATTTTGGCTGCATGTTTTCATTGAGACACATTTCTTTGAATAGTTTAGACAAGTTTTGTCGACACAACTGGATCCTTTCCTATTCACAGACAAGATTTGCGGTGTCATTATTAAAAGAAGAGAGAAAATCGCCGCGTTGATACATATTATTTTATTCCGAGTACTTTCGACATTAGCACAATGTCACTCTGATGATGACAGTGTGCTATGTCGAAAGTACTCAGAATAAAATTATTTGTATCAATACGGCGATTTTCTCTCTTCCTTTAATAATTACAACAAAAAGCTTGTCCGTGAATAGGAAGAGGTCCAATTGAAAATAAGTAGACAAAACTTGTCTAATTTATTCAATGAAATATGTCTGTCTGTCTCTCTGTCTCTCTCTCTCTCTCTCTATATATATATATATAAACTTGGACCGATTTTTAAATGTGAATTAAGCTTAAGCGTCTAATGATTTTTTTCTATTTCTCTGGCGGACATTTGACCGATATTATCTTTCACACATAATTGCCATGACTTAAATAACATGATCCAATAGAGAAATAAATAAATTTTCACCAATCACATTGATTTATTTACTGTTGACTTTGATCCATCTTATTGAAACATCCTTATATATAATCTGTCTTAATGAAACACCTTTTACATATATACATATATATATATATATATATATATATATATATATATATATATATATATATATATATATACTCCCTCGGAGATTCTGACCAATACATACATGTCTTCCATCGCAGAACGCCTTATAAATAGCCATAATTGTGCTGTTAGTTTTAGTGTTGACACTTTTACATCCTTATATTCTATCATTAAAGCCTTATCTTTGTAAACAGAAAGACTTTATATTAGGCCTCCAACTAATTACCATTTAAATAATTTTTCTATTGCTTTTTTTAATTATATAATTTACTCTATTTATCTCGATTTAGCTTTGTTGAATAAGGTACGAAACCGGTTAGCTAGCCCGTTTTGCATGTTTACATTTTATTATCATGAGTGGTAATAATAAAACTAATTTTTGTCTATTCATAGCAGTGATAAAATTTTGTACCACCAAACATATCTTTAAATATATATATATATATATATATATATATATATATATATATATATATATATATATATATATATATATATATATATCATTGCATTTTGTTTATCTTATATATATATATATATATATATATATATATATATATATATATATATATATATATATATATATATATATAATAGAAAAAATACAGTGAAATTCGTATTAGGTTTCTTTAAAGACCTATAAAGAAAAATGTAGCTATTTCTAGAAACGTAGATATTTCTAGAAAAAGACCATTGATTTTCATATAATATTCCAGAAAAATAGTTATCCATTTTGGGATTCTGTCTAAGAAAGAGTTAAAGAAATACATGGAAAAATGAATACATTAAAAAAGGCCTTGATGTTGATAGATTGAGAAAGATATGGTTGAAGTGAGTGAAGCAGACTTGCTGCGTTCAAAAACAAACATGAAAACAGTTTTAGCAAAGCAAATTTATTGTTTTGTTATTTTCCATTTCTGTTCAGCTAAAAGTCAATAAATTCTAAAATAAAAACACGGCAGATTGATTATTGTTCTACAAACCATAATGAAAGATAAAATCGCGATGTATGTCAAAAATAAAAACAAACCATATGAATATGACTGCAAGAACGGAATGTACAATGTTATTTCAATACGACAAAGAATGTTCAATACAATATGGAAGCTTATATACTGTTTATATTTACTCGCTTGCGTTATATTTCATTTTATTTCTAATTAAAAAAGAAATGTATTTCAAGAAAAGCCATCGATGTGTATATATACCTTTGCCAGTGGCGTAGCTAGAGGATGTCGAGGGAGCGGTCGGCCTCGGGCGGTACTTTTATGGGGGTGGCACTTTTAGGTTTGCTATATAAGCCTGTATAGGCTGTAATAAAAAAAAATACTGGGTGTGGGGACACTATTAACAGTTGAAGGATCTTTTTAATTTCGAGTAATTCAAACTATGGCATATGTATGTAAGCGCACAATATTTAAGTCGAACATTATTTAAGCCGAACAATAAATATTATCCAGTGATGTATTCAGAACTGTTTTATCATTGTTAACAATCTGAAACGTGTGAACGGAGCAATGGTGCGTTCTTTTAATGCTGCAGCGCCGTTGTGTATGGGAGACACATCTTAGTTGTTATCATATAAAGTTCAGTTATTTTCCTTGACAGAGTAAAGGTTTAAGAGTATTTGTTGATTTATCTTTCGTCTTTTGTACTTCTAATATATATATATATATATATATATATATATATATATATATATATATATATATTAGAAGGGGGTCACTTTGTAATATGCAGTATTTTTGTGGAAGGCAGGGGTTAGGGTAAGGTCGACAAACTCAACGGTTTCCACAGGCGACACACACTCTAGCTACGCCACTGACCTTTGCCAGAGTCGAGATTAAATAGCAAAATAAGTGACAATTCAAGAACCTGCATATAGCCATCAAATTGTTTATGATCAAAACGATTCCGTAAATCGGGAATTAATGGGTAAGATTTGTTCACAGAAATAATAGATAAATGTTAAAAGGATAATAATGATCTTTTGTTGTAAGCACATTGCACATCCTGCAATTATATGGAATATAATGCTCAAGTTGAAGGACTTGTGGTACAATATATATATATATATATATATATATATATATATATATATATATATATATATATATATATATATATATATGATAAAAATATAGTTGCATGGTATGCCATATTTATGGAAAGTGCTCAATATCAAGGATAGAGCGTATGTATATATGCATAAGTTTATGCATAATATGAATATGATTTGGTATTTTACTAACTATATTTTAGACAAAAATTAAAAATTTCTCTATATTTTCTATATTTTGAAAGTACTTAGAACAATTTTTTTTCGCATAACTTTTTTCTAAGCAACAAGCACTTGGCTTGCTATTTCTGTTATATATGAATATGTCAGCGTGCGGCGCTATATTGAGTCTGATTTGCTATCTCTTCGTCACCGGGGTCCGTTGGAACAGTTGGTATGGTGTTTGCTTGAAAACCTAGCTGTCAGGGTTTCAATTCTCGTTAGTGGATGCGCACTGCTGATGAGTCCCAAATATAGGACGAAACGGCCGTCCAGTGCTTTCTGCATTCTGTTGAGGTTTCTTTCAGACTCTATGAATTATTTAATTATAATTATCAAATCCTCCTTACAATATAAATGTGAACATTGGAGTCAACGCTAGACGCAATCGTCAGGCCACGTGGCCTGACGATTGCTTCTAGCCTGTCGCCTCTAAGTGTTGACTTCAATGTTCACTTTTATATTTACACCCGCTCTATCTCTGATATTGAACACTTTATCCCATAAATATACCACACCTTAAGACTATATTTCTTCATATATATATATATATATATATATGAATAAAGGCAAAAGGAAACTTCATATTAGTCGACGCGTTTTGTCCTCTGAGGGACTTTATCAATGCAAATGCAAGGAGTTTATTTTACATTTGCCTTGATAAAGTCCCCCAGAGGATGAGACTTGTCGGCTAAGATAAGTTTTCCTTTTATTTTTACTCATATTGTCCTTTTGACAATTGTCCTTTTACAGATATACTCTATTTGAAAATTTACACACACACACACACACACACACACACACACACACACACACACACACACACACACAATATTTATTTAAGAATTATAACATAAGTATGTTATAACATCACTACAAAATAACCATTTTGTTTCAACACTTCTGGTGTCTTGTCAAGTGATGGTGTTGATTGTAAAACAAAATTTTTTAAAAGGTTCAAAACCAACTACTACACCCTCCTAGGAGGAATACTTTTTGTAAGATGCAATTTGATTGGCCATTACATCTTATGTAAAAATATTATTCGCTCTACTTTGTATTGAGCACTTTTTTTAAAAAAAATAGTGTTTTCGGCTACTGGAATTTTATTCCATCTATACCAACTTTGTATGTATATATATATATATATATATATATATATATATATATATATATATATATATATATATATATATATATATATATATATGCTCAGTAAATTTTACATGAATCATTATTAATGGTCAAGTTGTTATTCATCACTATGTCTCGATTGACCTCGAGAAATGTCGGAGAACGTATCGGCCGAAACATAGTGACAAAGACATCTAGTATGAGAATATGCTACAAAACGACTTCTGTGTGTAGGTCTATATGCCCGTTAATGGGTCAGATTTTGTATATACACGTGTAAATAAGTAAAAAAGACAAAAATAAATAAAAAAAAACATGGCAATTGTTGTCATGATTTGATATGTTTCATATACTTGTACCATCTCCAAAAACAATTTTTTAAAACACATTCGAACTCTGAACGCAAGTTACAACTAATTAAATTTACAAAAAATTAATTCACAAGTGTAACCTGTTTGTAAATCATTTTTTTCTGCTTAAATTTTCTGTTCAATATCGTCTTCTGACTTTTCAATAACTTAATAAGTTTCACTGATAAATTATATTCGAATACAGAGCATAAAGAACCAGATGATAAAAATCAACACAAAGCTCAGAAACCTCTGCCATGTCAGCTTTTTATGTTATTTGAAATTAATGCTTTCTCTACCTGTAAGATTTCGAAAATCAATATGGCGGATATTCAGGGACAAAATATGGCAACAGTTCCGACGGAAGATAGGGAATCTAATAAAGGAAGTATAAAATTAAAATGCCCGTTTTATGCAGTTTATCTTATTCAAACGAACTTTATTCTTTCTGTTTAAAAAATAGAAAGTATCTTTCTTGTAGTTCAGTGTAATTTTGCGTGGGGAAAATGGAATAGACGGGAAGGCCTGTTATTTAAATTTTGATTTTTTTCAAGCATAACTACTGTTATTACAGACAACTCGTTTATTTTATTTCCCACTTTTTCTCATCCTGTTCCTTTATTGCAACCTCTTCTCCCTCGTCTTTTTCTTCAGAAAACTAATGAATTTTGAATGAATTTTCCAACCGACCTTTTTTTTTCTAACCTCTTCGATTTCAGATTTAAGAGCACGCCTGCTTAAGGTCTGTCCAAGCAACTTTATTAGTCAGCCAAACCGATTAAAATAAGACAGTGGTAACCTGATGTATTTTTTTTAGCCTTTCCACTACATTCATATTCACTTGTCGTATAGCAATTTATATCGGACCAATTACTACTGCGTCACTCTTCATTGAGCACTTAATGAAGCTGATTTTGTTCAGTAAATATGGATCTACTCCATGGAGGTTTTACTGAACCATGAGACAATCAACAAAATAAGCATAAGATATCTTTTGCCATAGACACCGCTGATAGAAGATGCGTTACTGACTCGTGTGCAAAAACAACCTTTTACATGACGTGTCGGACTTGTGAGTAAAAACAACATTTTTAATATCCAGTAGTTTTTCTTTTCAGGATCGGAGGGAAGGCTTGTAAGACATTCTTATACTTTGTTAGTATGTTCTCTTTCAGGAAAAAATAAAAACTGTATTTACGTTGTTCCGATATCTCTCTGGCCGTTTTAATATTTTTATAACAATATTTGCGTAATTATTTGACAGATACTTACCAAGGCCGCTCGACATATTGTTAAAAAAATAAAAATGTTAGCTTATGAAAGAATGACAAAGCAGAAAAAATATTTGGGAAAAATAAATAATGAACCCGTGAATATGTTTACATTGAAAATAAGATGATATCGTTTGCGAAAATCATAATGTGGTTCAAGAGACTCAGTGTGAAATGTAAGATTAGAAAAGGCGCTGAAACCTGACCACGAGTGTTTTCCAGTATGAAACAATATACACTTTAATATTAAAAAACAAACAAACCTGATCTGATATATTAATATCATTAAAAGCCTCACCCAAAGAATCTTTAACTTTATTTAACCGTTTTTGTTTCTTTAATGCATTCTCTACCTGAAAGGTTTCGAAAATCAATATGGCGGATATTCAGGGACAAAATATGGGAGCCGTTCCGACGGAAGATAGGGAATCTAATAAAGGAAGTATAAAATTAAAATGCCCGGTAGAGAATGTGTGAAAAAAAAGAAAAAAAAAGAGACAAAAAAAAAAAACCGTGGATATTTGATGGAGCGCTTTCGGTTATAAGTTATGTCATTTTCAAAACCCAAGACGTTAATGATTGTCTATAAAAACTGTTATTTGAGATGCTCGGTGTCTCTTTTGAATATTCAGTTTTTAAAATTTCGACATTATGGCACTTATACGTTTTAATTATTTAACACAAAAGAAAAGATATAAGTGAAATTCTAGTCTGGGTAGAATGTTTTCTGGTAAGTGTTAAGTAAATCCAAAATTCTAAATTTTACCTTATTGTTTAGATTTTTATTTAATAGGTTGTTACATATATCCGTTTATTTTTCTATGTTCTGCGAATGATCTCAAATATTTTTCTTCTTAGAAACTCTGGTCGTCTTGTGAAACTACTGTCTGAAGTTACTGAAATTTTAATTCAAATTAGCCACCCCTTTAACAGAGAATGCCAAGTAGGGGAGAGAAATGGATGGTCAACTTTAATGCCTCTAAAACAAAATTGCTCTCCATTAACCACCACAAGGACCTATCTCTGCATCCCATCAGAATGTCTGAGGACCAACTTCTCGAGAGTTCCTCTCTGCGGCTGCTCGGTCTCACGCTGTCCGCTGATCTGAGATGGAACAATTACATCGAGTCAATTGCATCATCCACCGCTAGAAAAGTTGGTTCCCTGTGCCGAGCCAGGAAATTCTTCTCCCCTGAATCCATCCTCCAGGTCTATAAGTCTACCATTCGACCTTGCATGGAGTATTGCTGCCATTTATGGTCTGGGGCCCCTGCGTGTTGCCTCGGGGTTCTTGATAAGATCCAGAGACGGATAGGCAATGTGATTGGCCCTGATCTGTCATCTCGTCTGCAGTCGCTCTCTCACAGACGGAATGTTGCATCACTCTACCTTTTCTACAAGTACTTCCACGGTAATTGCTCTGAGGAGTTGTTCTCACTTGTCCCTAAGCCTCATGAATTCAAGCGTCCTACGAGGCTGGCATCCCGTTCCCACCCCTTCACCGTAGAAACTGTTAGGTGTAGACGTCTTTTCTACTCCAATAGCTTCATGTCTCGCACATCTCGCCTATGGAACTCCATTCCCCGTTACTGTTTCCCTGACAAATACAATCTCCAACGGTTTAAGTGTAGCGTCAATCGTCATCTCCAGTTGCCTTGATCTATCCACTTCCTGACATCTTCCATTCCTATCTGCTCTCGCTCTATATCTCCCGTAACCTCCCCACCTCGATCGGCCCTCCGTCCTTCTCTTTCTCCACAACCCTTCCTTTACCACTCCTATCTGCTCTTCCTCCAACCCTTCTGTAACCCCTTGCGTGATAGTGGCCACCGGCCTTGCTCGGGGTGATACGCTTAAAAAAAAAAAAAAACAAGAATGAGCATATTCGACATCTTCTCTTTGCTTTTAATTAAGGTTACAAAGCTGCCAAAGCAGCTTGAGACATTTGTACTGTGCACGGAGATGAATTTATTACCGACAGAATGGCACAGAAATGGTTTTCCCGTTTCAAGTCGTTGAACTACGAACTCACAGACAAGGCGTTCTGGTGGACCTGTTCTGTTGAGGACGAATTGCACGCGCTGATTAAAGAGCCACGTCAGATCGCCAAGGAATTGCTACAGAAGATGACAAGCTCTCGTGTTACTGTCGATCGTCATCTTCACTCAATGGGAAAGGCCCAGAAACATGGCGTATGGATGCCGCACTTTGAGATACAAACTCTAGTACTTCTCCTTTGAAGTCAGTTTACACGCTCGACACCAAACTACTCATGGATACAGAAAAAGAAAGAGCTCGGTTGGGAAGTTCTGCCACACCCACCATATTCTCCCGATTTAGACCCTTCAGACTACTACCTTTTTCGGTCGATTTCTTATAATTTGAGGGATGTTTCAGTCAGCCAAAATGTGGAGCTTAAAACGTGGCTTGATGAAGTTTTCGAGTCAAAAACCTATTGATTTTTGTCGTTGACGCGTTGAACAGTCAGTTGATCGTTGGCAGGAGCTCGTAATCAATTAAGGGGAATACATTGTTGAATGATTTACTGACCCAGAGATACAAGCTCTAGCGTTCCTCCTTTGCCACAGTTTACTAGCTCGACACCAGTCTACACGTGGACATAAAGAATGTGATCGGTTGGGGAGTTCTGCCACATCCACCATATTCTCCTGATTTAGTCCCTTTAGACTACTATCTTTTACGGCTGCTTTCGAACAATTTCAGGGGTGTTTCGTTCAACAACAATGTAGAGAATAAAACGTGGCTTGATGAAATTTTCGAGACAAAACCTAGAGATTTCTATTGTCGGGGCATTGAACAGTTAGTGGATCATGAGCATGTTTGACATCTTCTCTTTGCTTTTAATCAAGGCTTCAAAGCTACCTAAGCGGCTCAAGACAAAAAATAGCAGAATCTTTTTTTTTTAAATAAACCTTTTAAATAGAAAGTAACAGAGCAAAAAATGCTTAAAGAAAGATTATAGAATTTATTAGGTTGTTACATATATCTATTAGTTCTTCTGATGTTCTATGGATGATCTCAAAAATAATCTTTCATAGCATTTTTTTGCTTCTTAGTAACTGGTCATCCTGTGAAACTGCTGTCTAATGTTATTGAAATTTTATTTCAGATTAGAAACCCCTTTGAGATGAACTACCAAGTTGACAATAATGAGCATGTTTGACATCTTCTCTTTGTTTTTAATCAAGGCCTCAAAGCTACCAAAGCGGCTCAAGACATTTGTGCTGTGTATGGAGATGAAATGCTTCAAAACAAGAAAATGGTCAATGCTAAGCTGTATGTTGAAAAAATGAACAGAGGCTCTAAGAGGCAATTCAGCTGAAAAGGCATGCCCAGTGATACAGTGTGATTATTCAACATGACAATGCTCATCCCCACGTTGCTACCAAACATACAATTAAAAAGCTTGCTTGGAAAGTTCTGCCACACCTGCCATATTCCCCTGATTTAGCCCCTTCAGGCTATCACCTTTTTGGGGTTGCTTTCTAAAATTTTGAGGGTTGTTTCATTAAACATTGAAGGAGCTTAAAACATGGCCTGATGAATTTTTTGAGTCAAAAGTGAGTGATTTCTATTGTCGAGGTATTGAACAGTTAGTGGATTGTTGGCAGGAGCTCGTAAACAATGAAGGGGAATACACTGTCAAATGATTCATCAGAACTATTAATAAATAACAAGTATTAAAATAAATGATAAAAAAAAACGAACGAATTTATGTAACAACATAATATTTATATAAATATCCATCAATTATTTTTTGGTATGCTCTTGTTTAAAAATTTATTTATTTAAGAAAGCCTAATTTTAGAAAAGATGCTGTTGGATTCATATTGTATAATCTAACAACAACTGTAATAGTTCGTTGACGAACTTAAAAAAAAAACCCATTAATCTCTACAATGAAAAAAAAACAGAAATTATATTGAATGCTAAAATTTCTATATTTAAATATACTGTATATAGAATAAATTCGCTTTTATTTGCATTTTATCTGATATTTATTTTACGCAAGAAAATAATAAAATATTCATTATATTAATATTTTATACTACTACTACTACTGATAATAATAATAATAATAATAATAATAATAATAATAATAATAATAATAATAATAATGTTGATGTAACAGTGATTATGTGTGTGTGTGCGCGCTTCTGTGTGTATGCTGAAATATATGAAAACAAGTTGGATATTCATTTTTTAATTCTGTTTACAACATTGGAAACAGAATATCCAACTGCTTTTCAAAAATTTCGTACAATAAAAACATCATTAGATCAAAAAGTGATCCCGCCTAAGAAATTGATGAAAAGTCATTTATCTAGATTTTGGAAAGTGGGTCTGATCAAGAATCAAGAACTTTTCAGACCATCCCATATATATATATATATATATATATATATATATATATATATATATATATATATATATATATATATATATATATATATATATATATATATTCAAGCATGTTTGGTTAAATTATTTTATTATTTAGGCTTATTATGTCTATTTATTTTAATTTTAATCCTTTCAAGTCCACAGATTAATTTCTTGGCAGCAGTAGAAAATTGACAAAAAAAAAAATCCAAAATTTTCTTTTAAAGACAAAAATTAAAATAAATAGATATAATACATCTAAATTATTTAACGAAGCATGCTTGGTTAAATATATATATATATATATATATATATATATATACATATATATATATATATATATATATGTGTGTGTGTGTGTGTGTGTGTGTGTGTATGTGTTTGTGTGTGAACTGAGGCCAGCATCGACTGACAGGAGTTTGTTTCATGCTTGAACGCAATATTCGTTGGCATAAAGATTGCGTTCAAGTATGAAAAAGATAATCGCCGACGACCTCACTGTACACTTTTATATTTACATGCGCTCTATCTATGATATTGAACACTTTTACCCATAAATATAACATAGCTTTAAACTATATTTTCCTTTATATATATATATATATATATATATATATATATATATATATATATATATATATATATATATATATATATATACATATATATATATATATATGTATGTATATATATATATATATATGTATGTATATATATATATATATGTATGTATAACTAACACCTTTATCCACTGTGCCATGTGTCCTTGAGACAGGACCCAAAGAGTGTGAGTTCAATACTCAGCTAAGGTAGCGGAGAACTTTTCAGAGGGAAATTAACAGGAGATAACTGATAACAGAGATCCATTAAACATGGCACGTGGAACTAGAACAGTCTACCCCAGTGAGCGAAATAAAGGGTTCAGTTCAACATTCTAACCACCTGAAGAAGGCCGGAGCGTACAACGGCCAAAACGTTGTAATAAATATGGCGACAAAGATGAGGACAATAGTCCGAATAATGTAAATAATGTACATAATACCTCATCTCAGAAATATAAACAGATACGAAATGGATTAAATTCAACATATTTTAATTTGTTTTGCTTAAACGTTATATTAGATGGATACTAATATCTATCTAAACAATTTAACCATTCAGTAACACTAAAAAAAGATTTTCAACAAAAATAATGTTAAGATCAACTATAACTGCGTTAAAAATATAGGCACATCCATCTCCCATCATAACAACATTTTAAACAAATATATTTCCAATAAAGACAACATAAATTCTTCTAAAAATAAATGCAAGCCGAAAAAATATGATATGTCGCTTAAACGGTCAATGTATGACCGATAATATTGTATGCCGAGCGAGCATACATTCTGGTAACGATATTAAATTTTATTTTGGTTCCACTGAAAATCCTTGGAAATTTCGTCTCTTCCATCATTGGATGACTTTAGGTAATATAAAATACAGAAACAGCACTGCTCTCTCTAAATATTTCTTGCAATTAAAAAAATAATGGTAGTTTCCTTTCTATTAACTGGTATATTATAACAAGAGCCAAATCTTATAACAGAAAAGGAAACAAATGTAACTTATGTCTTGTTGAAAAAGTGGTTATCTTTAAACCTTAAATAATCTGATCTTATTAAACAAGAGAAATGAATCTATGGTTACATGTAGGTTTAAAAATAAATATCTGTTTAAATACTTTAATCCAGATTAATTTTTAATGTAAATTACAGCTTATTTTTAATGTAAATTACTATTTATTTTGAATATAAATTGATGTTTTTTTTTAAAAAACTAAGAACAAGTAAACTCCCTTTAATTAAAATTTAAAAGAAAAATGAATATTCACAACTCAGAAAAAAATATTTTATTTTTTCCTTACATACATTTATAAATCCCGCTTATTTTAATTGATAAATATAATTTTTAAAATTAAAAAACAAACTGTAATCCCAGCATAATATATAACTACGCCAACATTGTGATAACCAGATATATTAAAATTCGAATTACGTAACGGTCAGTCTATACTCAGAACCTGAGGATTGCGTTGTGCATAAAACTCCGAGTCGTGCTAGCGGTGAGGGATAATATATATATTTATTAATATATAGTTAATAGCTATGTTATATTACATCGAGCACTGCATTATTAACATCAGCACTGCATGTTCGATATATATATATATATATATATATATATATATATATATATATATATATATATATATATGATTTATTTTAAAATAAAGTCACTACAAAAATAGCCATTTTATTTCAACACTTTTGCTGTTGAATGCAGAATAAAGAGATTTAAAACTCTTTATTCTACATTCAACAGCGGAATTGTTGAAACAAAATAGCTATTTTTGTAGTGATTTTATAACATGTTTATGTCATAATTTTCGAATAAATTTCATCTGCTGTACTCTGTATTAAGCTCTTTTTTAACAATAGTAATTTTGGTTATTGGAATTTATTTGGTATACGCCAATCCTATATATATATATATATATATATATATATATATATATATATATAAATTTGTGTATTTAGGCAGCAATCCTTCTTTCATGCACATTTCATTGAAAACGACAGACAAGGTGCTTTTATTTAGTTTTTATACAATTTCTCATGCGATCTAATAATTTTTTTCTTTTCAGATGATAAATTATATAAAAACTGTCCGAATGTTCTTTTTATCCGAGCGATTTCGGCTATACATTTAGACATTTTCAGGGATTATATTTTAACTGTTAAAATAAGAAATAGTTTGTTGTATGTATGTTTTATAAAATGTTTTCCTTTTTTTTCTCAAAACACGGTCAAGATATTATGTCCATGTTCAAAGTTAATATTATTAAGTACTGGTTTGTTTGTTTTTATTAATAAGGCTTCCATTATTTTTAGCCTTTTTTTGCATGTAGATGATGCTATTATATTAGTGTTGTCAACAAGTATGTTCCGAATAGTGTCCGGTAGGTCTTCATGAATATTTAAATGAGATCTAATTGAGCTATTGTCAGAAAGGTGTAGAGTGAGTCGCGTGTCAAACATGTTGTAGTGTGGCCTATATAATTATTTACGAAATTTCATTGATCAGGAATACAATTCCTTAATGGGCATTTAAATTCGTAAATAATATTTGCCCTATTTAATTTTGTTCTAGGAGGTGAATTATTATTTTTAACTATAAGGTTAGATGTTTTAAACTTTTTATAATAAATAATTAATCTAATATTTTGCTAGTGTCAACTGGTGTTGAGTAAGAAAAATACCAAAATTTTCATTCGAGTACTTTTTATTTTCCCAAGTCCTTTCAATGTTATTTCAAAGCATCTTCAGTGTGTTAAGTAGTCTGTGAGTATGTACATGTGTTTCCGTGAATTTAAAATACGTCAACTGATCGTTTTTTTACTGCTATCAACTTAACCCCCTGAAGATGGTCTCAGATGAGGTTGAAAGTACTTGGGAAAATAAAAACTATTCGAAAGAAAATTGTGGTATGGGTGTAGGTTTAGTTAAAGATTTAGTATCGCTATGGGATTAGTATTTAATATGTAAAACATGGACTTAAACAATGCAATAAAGATACCAGCTCACCTCGGTATGAAGTCCGGAAGTAATAAAACTAAACCGGATGTATTAAAAAACATCACTATATACAAGAGGAGTGTGAAAAGCCCTGGCATATGTCAATAAGAACGGTCGAAGTCCGGCCTTGCTTGTTTATCGTAATCACGACGCTTTCAAGGAGGCGGCTGACTCACCTAGAATCAGGTCGGGGTTGCTGTTGGAGCCGATATGATGCGAAACCCGAAATCGGCTATGAGAACAGTGCATCACTGAAGACCACCCTTGATGCATCTAAAATGGTATTTTTCATGCACAGTTTTCTAAGTCTACCAAAAAATGAATCCTCGAACTTGAAAGGATCACAATAAAAACTAATCGACATGATATATCTAAATTATTTAACCAAACCTGTTTCAATATATATATATATATATATATATATATATATATATATATATATATATATATATATATATATATATAATGTTCGGTTACACGTTTTCCGAGCAAACCCGCGTGGTCGGGTGGCTGTTCAGATACATTAGTGTTTGCTTAACATTCACAGACCCCAACTGAGGCTTATACTGCACCTTTCTTAAGCGGATCTTAGTTACTGTTTCTCGGAGTGAGCGCATAATTTGGTATAAACACCAGTTTGAATAACGAAAGTAAGCCCAAACCCTCGATCCCGATGACTTGTGTCTAGGACAACTAGCACATCCAGCTACGGCTTCCGAACAGACCTGTCTAACCAATTTCACTTTCACGGTATGGTTTTCAAACACCATCCAAATGTGCCACATGAGGGGATGGCCCCACCAAACAGATAACATCAAGAAGTCACCTTCTTGACAAATCAACTGTGGTGAGATTCGAACTTTGGTCTCATGATCGGAAAGCGATATATATATATATATATATATATATATATATATATATATATATACGCAGAAATATAGTCTTAAAGTGTGCTATATTTATGGGGTAAAGTGCTCAATATCAGAGATAGAGCGTGTGTAAATATAAAAGTGGACATGGAAGTCAGCACTTAGAGGCGACAGTCTGTTTCATGCTAGTCAGGCGACTAGTGCTGTTATTTTTCTCGGCTATTTATATAAGGGTCAGTGGTGCATATATATATATGTGTGTGTATATATATATATATATATATATATATATATATATATATATATATATATATATATATATATATATATATATATATATATATATTTCATTAAAAACGACAGACAAGGTACTGCAATTAAGGTTTTTATCTATTTCTTCTTGTGTTCGAACAAGTGTATTCTTTTCTGGACACAGGTTGTGTAGAAACTGTCCAAATGTTTTGTAAATTCGAGGGCTTTTCGCTATACTTCTATTCTTATCACGGATGATCAAATTTTTTATTTTTAATTGGGTGTATGGGTTGTTTGTATGTTTCTAGAGTTATAGGGATGTTTTATTTTCCGAACACAGTTAGCACATTGTGGCCGTGTTCGTAGTTAATATTAGTGAATGTTGGCTTTTTTCTTTTTTATTATTAAGGATAATCTTTTTTATACATGTGGATGAGGTTATTATATTTGTATTAATCGCAGTACCATATCTATCGTCTTTAATGAAATATGTATAAACGAAGGATTGCCTTAGTACACAATATATATATATATATATATATATATATATATATATATATATATATATATATATATATATATATATGTGGCCTGGAAGTATGTTATATTTATGGGTAATAGTGTTCAATATCACGGAGACAGTGTATGTAAATATAAAATATAAAAGTGGACAGAGTGGTCAATACCGATCGGCGACAGTTTCTTAACACAATCTTCATGCCTTATATATATGTGTGTGTGTTTGTATGTGTACATATATATGTATATGTGCGTTTGTGTATATATGCATATATGTATGTATATGTGTTTGCATATATATATATATGTGTGTGTATGTGTGTATGTGTTTACACGTGTGTGTATTTTGCCAGGTAGTATATGCAATCACCAGCAACACAAAGGAAAAACAAGCATTTAAAGGATTTAGTTGCCTAAACTTACGCAGCAGTTTTGCACCATTAAGCGTGTGTTTTGCATTAACGAATCGAAATCCACCATCTGAAACCGACACGATACGGTATTTTACTTCTAACATAAAATGGACTAAAATAGATGCAGTAAAAACCTTCTTAAAAGTTTTGTCTGACAGAAAAGAAGATTAAAACTGGTGTAGCTCTGATAACATATTCAATTCAGTTGCACACACACACACACACACACACACACACACACACACACACACACACACACACACACACACACACACACACAAAAGTTATATTTCACAATTACGCAAAAAATGAATGCGAGCAGACAACGAAAACTATGTCGGTATTAGAAGAAATCCATGTCGGAAATTTTGTTAAAAGCCATTTTTATTTTAGTGAACAATGTTTTAAAGTGAAAGAATATTATAGATTCTCCAAACTATAACATATATCAGCAGTATCGTTATGAAATTGTTATTAAAGAACAATATAATTTTCGTTTTTCTTTGGCACCTTCTATATCAATGATAAAAGAAATGCGTTGTCCTCCATTTTTCTTTACTTTTTAATGGACGGCAAAATATACCGTTAAAAATAATCTGAAACGAACAAAACATATTGCCGATATTTTTCGGGTTGGTCTTTTTTTTTCCATTTTTACAATATTTTTGACTGTATAGAATTTTCCTTTTTGATTTTTATCATCTAAATTACTAAGCGGGTCAACGTTCTTGTCATCAACCAGTAAAACCAGTAAGCAATCATTAATCTTTCACATAATAAATATCTAATATATCATTGCAACGAATCTGAGCATTGAAAAGAATTTTGATTGAACAAGTTGAATATTAGGTAGGCTTATATACGAATCTTCTCTTCTTCTTCTATATGTGGGTGTGAGTGTAATCGCTTGTAGAGATGGTGGACTTTTCTGTCAATGATTCAATGAGGGTTTAGCAGTTCAGTTTTTGGAACTGAAATGCCAATCTATCCACACTTATGGTTTGATTCTAGTGATGAAAACTTGTTCAGAACATTTTTTGGAAGAACTGATAACAGAGAAATGGTGGACAGTGTGCCACAAACTCTCGAAACAGCCCTGCTCAGGATTTGAATTCAGAGTTCCATTTCCCCTAAACGGGTTACCCATCAAGGAAAAAAGAGCGCCCGCTGTAACACATAACTGGAGGGAGTTACTAGGACCAAGTGTGACTGTAAAAAAGTGAATGTAACGAACTCTATCGGAATTCGAACACGGTTCGCCGATTTTTGAAAGGCTAACCGTCGCGAGACACTAACACAGACATGAATACAAATATGTACAAAAAATATATGAAAAATGGCAAGCCAAGCGCTTGTTGTTTCGAGAAAAACAGTTATATGACTAAAAATTGCTAAACGTACTTTCACGAAATAGAGGATACAAAACAGTTCCAACTTTCCTTTCTGAAATATACTTAATAAAAAATCCAAGCCTTCATACTGACACGGTTTCACCTGTGGATCATCAGGCAGTAAAATTTCAATACTATATATATATATATATATATATATATATATATATATATATATATATATATATGCAAGTTTCATTAAAAACGACAGACAAGGTACTACGGTTAAGTTTTTTATTTAATTTTTCTTGTGTACGAACAAGAACTTTCTTTGCTGGACAAAGGGTGTGTAAGAAAGAAAGCTCTTGTTCGTACACAAGAAAAATTAAATAAAAAACTTAACCGTAGTACCTTGTCTGTCGTTTTTAATGAAACTTGCATAAAAGAAGGATTGCTGCCTAAATATACAACTATCATATATATATATATATATATATATATATATATATATATATATATATATATATATATATATACTGTCATCCACAGATAGACTGTTTCGCTGTTTCACAGCTCACCAATGTGTGTAGACATCTGATAATATATATATATATAATATGAAATTGTAAGGTTTTTAGGTGCCAAAATTGTTGTTTTTTCCGTAGTTTACTGGTGGAGGTGGAAAGGCCTTTTAGGCAGACAGGTTTTTGTCCTAAAGTGTTCTATATCAAAATGTAAAGATAGATCGTTAATAGAATTAATGTGGATAAACTTATCACTTAAATGAGTGGGGTTATTTCAGTCATGCGGTCTTCGATGTTTCGTGAGCTTCTTCAGAAGTCAACAGCCCTCTATTACGTTCACGAAACTTTGAAGTCGGCATGACTAAAATAACACCACTCAATTAAGTGATAACTTTCTCCACATTAATTCTCTCCTTCTTTCTCTCTCTCATTTTATTTTCGCTCTCTCTCTCTCTCTCTCTCTCTCTCTCTCTATATATATATATATATATATATATATATATATATATATATATATTAAAGAGAGGCCGCAAACGTTTTTGGTTAGAATTTGAAATTATAATTATTTTATATTTATTTTAATTTAAATTATTGCATAACTGCATGCAAATATAGAAAAAAGAAATCTATTCCATTAAAGACATGAAACATTTTTTTTAAGTTTAGAGGAAAAATAATCAATGTGGTCTCAAACTTTTGGTCGATAGTATATATATATATATATATATATATATATATATATATATATGTGTGTGTGTGTGTGTGTGTGTGTGTGCGTGTGTGTTTGTATTAATTCAAAGTGGATACCTGCAGTTGAGAAGAACGGCCCGTATTTTTTTAAACTGTTTATTTCATCTCTCTCTCTCTCTCTCTCTCTTTATCTATCTATCTATCTATCTATCTATCTATCTATATATATATATATATATATATATATATATATATATGTGTGTGCGTGTGTGTTAACAGTATAGTTGTAACGTATGCTATATTTATAAGTAAAAGTGGTA